>WNWK01039012.1:0-17660 GCA_009830355.1 Cherax destructor
CATTGTGTTTATACAGTCTCTGTTATATTTGCATCCCTAAGGAATCTTGATATTCAGATCAGTTGTGATAGTATACAACTTGAGGGCATTGATAGCATCTTCATAGGTATTACACTCAGAAATAACTTCATAGATTTTAGGTGACACAAAGTTGATGAGCAGGCTTAGTTTATCTAGATCTTCCTGAGGAAAGGCTCTCAAGAAGTTTTCGAAAGTCTTAAACCAGTGCTTCCATTCCTGAGCAGCCGTTGATACACTGGGGTCAGAATCTAGCCTTCAGGTTTCAGTAAACGCCCATGTTGCGGTGTAGTCTAGCTCAGAATCACCACCAGGTAGCCCAGGATATTTGTGTTCAATAAATTGTTGTGATAAAAACACAGGCCTTATTCCTAGGCTTTATTGAACACAAAATCCATGGTACATGTCTGCAACAGAAGAAAATACATCTAATGACTGCTGCTGCAGGACAGGTGATGTAAGGTGCATATGTCCTCAGAAAGCTATAGCTACTGGCGACATATTTAAGCTTACCATGTAATCTTCATCACGAATGTATCTGTGTAAGAGAAGACCACAACTATGCTGGGCCATCGCTGTACTGTTTGTTGTTATTGTAAGGGGCCCCTGAGGGGTGCAGAAGTGTCCTGCTGCGGCTCCCCACAAGAGCGGTATCACTACATATACACTGGTCATTAATACGGAAGTCCGCTATTAAAAATATCCTTGGTTGGTTAACTATTCACTTCTTTCCAACATTTAGCACTGAGGAGAACCGCTGGATAGCCTGACAGTTTCCCTGGAGTTTGTTTTGTAGATTTATCGGTTTCTCCTGTGTTTCCTCCCCATTAACACTGTTGCAGTTATATGATGGTCGCTACTGTCAGTATAATTAGAATGACGCTTCGTAGTTGTACATCTGGCAGTAGCTGGTATTGAATGTCAGTCAGCCATTTTAAATGATCACTTACAACCCTCACCTGGCACTGAGGAAAAATCGACACTACACTACATTACAGACCTGTCAGTTTCCTTGTATTTTGTTGATTAGGTTTTCCTTATGTTGACTTCACATTAACACTGTGAAGTTGATATGGGAGTCAGTCACTTCAGTGTAGTGGAAAACGTTGCTTGTCAGGGATTGTACGTCTGGTAGCGGGTCTGGTATTTGAATGCCAGTCTCCTCTTTTGGTCATATTTGGTCCATTTCGCTGTAGTCACCGTCAGTTTTCTTGTCACTGAAAGTTCCTTGTGTGTTGTTACAACAGTTCCTGCAAATAGACCATTGCTGGAGTCTCAACGGCCCAGGGAATGGTAAAATATAGGAGCAGCTTTGATATTGCTGCCTGGTGCCTGGCCTGGCACACGCCCATGCAGACATGCAGGGAGTGTAGCAGACATGCAGGGAGTGTAGAAGGCATGCAGGGAGTGTAGAAGGCATGCAGGGAGTGTAGCAGGCATGCAGGGAGTGAGCAGGCATGCAGGGAGGCAGCAGGCATGCAGGGAGTGTAGCAGGCATGCAGGGAGTGAGCAGGCATGCAGGGAGTGTAGCAGGCATGGAGGGAGTGTAGCAGGCATGAGAGAGTGTAGCAGGCATGCAGGAGTGTAGCAGGCATGCAGGGAGTGTAGCAGACATGCAGGGAGTGTAGCAGGCATGCAGGGAGTGCAGGCATGCAGGGGGGTAGCAGGCATGCAGGGAGTGTAGACATGCAGGAGGGGAGCAGGCATGCAGGGAGTGTAGCAGACATGCAGGAGTGTAGCAGACATGCAGGGAGTGTAGAAGGCATGCAGGGGAGTGTAGAAGGCATGCAGGAGTGTAGCAGGCATGCAGGGAGTGTAGCAGGCATGCAGGGAGTGTAGCAGGCATGCAGGGAGTGTAGCAGGCATGCAGGGAGTGTAGCAGGCATGCAGGAGTGTAGCAGGCATGCAGGAGTGTAGCAGGCATGCAGGAGTGTAGCAGGCATGGAGGAGTGTAGCAGGCATGAAAAGAGTGAGCAGGCATGCAGGAGTGTAGCAGGCATGCAGGGGGTGTAGCAGGCATGCAGGGAGTGTAGCAGGCATGAAGGGAGTGTAGCAGCATGAAGGAGTGTAGCAGGCATGCAGGGAGTGTAGTAGGCATGAAGGAGTGTAGCAGGCATGAAGGGGGTGTAGCAGGCATGAAGGGAGTGTAGCAGGCATGAAGGGAGTGTAGCAGGCATGAAGGGAGTGTAGCAGGCATGCAGGGGGGAGGTGAAGGGCAGGCATGAAGGAGTGTAGCAGGCATGAAGGGAGTGTAGCAGGCATGAAGGGGGTGTAGCAGGCATGGAGGGAGGTAGCAGGCATGCAGGGAGTGTAGCAGGCATGCAGGAGTGTAGCAGGCATGAAGGGGGGTAGCAGGCATGAAGGGAGTGTAGCAGGCATGCAGGGAGGTAGCAGGCATGAAGGGAGTGTAGCAGGCATGAAGGGAGTGTAGCAGGCATGAAGGAGTGTAGCAGGCATGAAGGGAGTGTGGGTAAATGCAGGCATGCAGGAGGTAGCAGGCATGAAGGGGGTGTAGCAGGCATGAAGGAGTGTAGCAGGCATGAAGGGAGTGTAGCAGGCATGAAGGAGGTGTAGCAGGCATGAAGGGAGGTAGCAGGCATGAAGGGAGTGTAGCAGGCATGCAGGGAGTGTAGCAGGCATGAAGGAGTGTAGCAGGCATGCAGGAGTGTAGCAGGCATGCAGGGAGTGTAGAGCATGAAGGAGTGTAGCAGGCATGAAGGAGTGTAGCAGGCATGCAGGGAGTGTACAGGCATGAAGGAGTGTAGCAGGCATGAAGGGAGTGTAGCAGTCATGAAGGAGTGTACAGGCATGAAGGGAGGTAGCAGGCATGAAGGAGTGTGCAGGCATGCAGGGAGTGTAGCAGGCATGAAGGAGTGTAGCAGGCATGAAGGAGTGTAGCAGGCATGAAGGGAGTGTAGCAGGCATGAAGGGAGTGTAGCAGGCATGAAGGAGGGGGAGGCATGAAGGGGGTGTAGCAGGCATGAAGGAGGGGAGCAGGCATGCAAGGAGTGTAGCAGGCATGAAGGGAGTGTAGCAGGCATGAAGGGAGTGTAGCAGGCATGAAGGGAGTGAGCAGGCATGAAGGGAGCGTAGTTTGCAGGCATGCAGGAGTGCAGCAGGCATGAAGGGAGTGTAGCAGGCATGAAGGAGTGTAGCAGGCATGAAGGAGTGTAGCAGGCATGAAGGGAGTGAGCAGGCATGCAGGGAGTGTAGCAGGCATGAAGGGAGTGTACAGGCATGAAGGAGGTAGCAGGCATGAAGGGAGTGTAGCAGGCATGAAGGGAGTGTAGCAGGCATGAAGGAGTGTAGCATGCAGAGGAGTGTAGCAGGCATGCAGGGAGTGTAGCAGGCATGAAGGAGTGTAGCAGGCATGCAGGTGTGTAGCAGGCATGCGGGAGTGACAGGCATGCAGGGAGTGAGCAGGCATGCAGGGAGTGTAGCAGGCATGAAGGGAGTGTAGCAGGCATGAAGGAGTGTAGCAGGCATGAAGGGAGTGTAGGCAGGCTTGCCGCATTCGTGAGTCAGTCTTGCTGTGTCCTTGTTGAGTTAGCCCGGGTCAACTTTGGAGAAGACCCGGGCCGGACATACCGGCGTACCTCACAACAACAACAACAATCTTGTTGAGTGAGCAAGACTGCGAATTCATCCAAACATTTCATTATAATGCATTGTTTTTGTAGTTTATTCAATGCAACTGTGAAATAAGCCACCATGGGCCCAAAGAAACATGTTACGTAGTATATAAAAACATGCAATGTTTTATGTGATGTATGTTTAATAATAATAACTTTGGGCACATTAAATGTCTTATTTTAGATTAATATAGACATTTTCATTAATTCATCTATGATATTTTCTTCAAAATTATATAAGAAACATGTTAGTTAGTCTGATATCTTTATTATGCACCCCATACCCATCCTGTGGGCGGTAGTCAAAAGATTTCAGAGGTACATAATGGGTCCAGGGACTGGACCCCAAAGTTTTGATAGCTGAGCAAGTTACAAAGGTAATGAACTCACAAGTTACAAAGGTTTTGAACTCACAATTTAGAAAGGTAATGAACTCACAAGTTACAAAGGTAATGAACTCACAAGTTACAAAGGTAATGAACTCACAAGTTACAAAGGTAATGAACTCACAAGTTACAAAGGTAATGAACTCACAAGTTACAAAGGTAATGAACTCACGTTACATAGCATATAGCATAGCATATAGCATATAAACATGCAATGTTTATATGCTATTGAGTCGAGAGTAAACATTACGTTTTCTCTGATTCAGCATTAGAAAAAACTGTGAATCTGGTGTCTCGCCCAGTAACCACCCTTCATAATAATAATATAATAATAATATCTTTATTTACTACCAGTACATGTACAAGGTATACAGGCCTAGCTGACATCAATGACATACTACTATATAGAAAGTCCCTTGTTATGCAGAGCATTTCGGGCAGATTCAGATTAGGTCCTTGTCCCAGGATGCGACCCACACCAGTCGACTAACTCCCAGGTACCCATTTTACTGATGGGTAAACATAGACACCCGGTGTAAAGAAACACGCCCAATGTTTCTACCCGAGCTGGGAATCGAACGCAGACCCTCGCCGTGTGAAGCGAGAGCTTTAACGATCAGACCACGGGGCACCGTTTGTTTACAATTCACGGCATGAATTATTCATTACTTCTCCCTTTGTTTATGATGGCATCTAAAGGTAGTTGTTAGACACGATTAAACTCAGTGAACACGGTAATAATATGGCTGTGTAGTGTAGCCCAGGAAGGGCTACATACGTGTACTATTATTATTATTATAATCAAAAGAAGCGCTAAACCACAAGGGTTATACAGCACATACGTGTACTGTACCTACATCTACCGTTGTCTACACTGACTTCCTACAAATAAATACTACTCACCTCTTGCCCTACATTAAGACTACAAATATTTTAAGGTAAGTAATGAATGTACTCATTGTTTTCTGTATGTAAAACTATAGTTAATCTTTAAAAAATGTATTTTTTGCTAATATTTTTGGATGTCTGAGACGGATTAATTAAATTTACATTATTTCTTAAGGGAAATATTATTTCAGTTTTCGGCCTTTTCGGATTTAGGCCGACCTTCTGGAACGGATTACGGCTGATTACCGAGGGTCCACTGTATATGCTTGTAGATACATCCAAGTGTAGTGTGACCTAAGTGTAAGTAGAAGTAGCAAGACGTCCCTGAAATCTTGCATGTTTATGAGACAGAAAAAAAACACCAGCAATCCTACTGTGGGGAATTAAGAGATTACCTGTCTGGGCTTCACCGCCACTTACAACAAATGTTCCACTTAACATAACGCTCAATGGTTCACCCATCACAAGACTCACAGAGGGAAAATTCCTAGGAATCCACCTTGACAGTAGTCTTAAATTCCAAACACACATACAACAAATTTCCAAGAAAATCTCAAAGACAGTAGGTATATTATCTAAGATACGCTATTATGTGCCACAACCAGCTCTCATTGCACTATATCATTCTCTTATCTACCCTTATCTCACCTATGGAATCTGTGCATGGGGCTCAACAACATTAAATCACCTTAGACCACTCATAACCCAGCAAAATGCTGCAGTCAGGATGATAACAAATTCCCACTCTAGACAGCATACTCCACCTATATTCAAAACTTTAAAACTACTCACCGTAAAAAATATTCATACCTATTCATGTGCCTACTACATATATAAAACTCTACATGCTAATATCAACCCTCCGCTCAAAATTCTCCTCATCAAATTTAACAGGTCCCACGACCATGACACAAGACACAGATCACTATTTGACATACCCCGAGTCCATACTAACCAATGTAAAAATTCTATGCACATAAAGGGCCCCAGAATCTGGAATTCATTACCAGTAAATATTAAGTTAACCTTGTCTGAAAATCAATTCAAGACTCTTCTCAAAAATCACCTACTCACCCTATACTAAATACTCATACTGTAACAAACTTTCAAACCCAATGTTATTTTACTTAAGATAATCTCAGTTTTATATTGTCATCCTCCTTAACACTTGTTGCAATTACATATCATCATATTGTCATTTAACATATAATAGTATCATCATTTTGTTAATTTGACATAAAATATATAGTTTCAGTTCAGTTCAGACTCACAGGTAAGGACCCACTAGGGGCGAGGGGGAAGTGGGGACAGACGAAGAATAGCCGGTGAGAGGAAGAGCTGAAGGAGAAGAGAAAGAGTCAGGACTAAACCCAACAGTCTAACTACTAAATAAAAATATATAACTAGAAGAAACTCAATTAAATTTTTCGAGTATTGTTATTTTACTAGTATAGCATCAACATATTGTAACTTGAAATAAAATATACAACTAGATTAAACTCAACCAATTTCTCAAGTATTGTCTTTAAATAGTATGTATAATCATATTGTAATTTTAAATAATACATAGCTAGAATAAACTCAATCAATTTCTCTAGCATTAAGTACTTAGTGAATAAGTCTTTAGACTAAGCTGCCCCTAATGCCATGGCATGCCAGTGGCTCTCCTTGCATTACAGTTTTATAATTTTAACTACCAATAACAATGTACACTTGTAACATGCATCGAAATAAAAATATTATTATATTATTATTATTATTATCTCCCGGGGAGTTGACCGACTAGTATAATTTTACCGCGGTTACCCCCGTTGTGGCGTGTGAGAAAACTTGACCCACTCCTGGTCGCATCCAAGGGGTCCCATCGATATTCTCACTCTAAATCCACATCTATTCTTGACCAGTTTATTAAGAATGGGTAACACCAATAGTTACGGTATTGTTAATTATAGTGGACTGTATGGGTTAATATCTGACTGATTGGGGAGAAGGAGGAGAGAGTACAATTTGGTAATATCACTCACCCTTTATCCGTGTCTTGGGTGTTCACTGGAGACCTTCATTATTCCCACCGTAGACACTTAATATCAACATACCTACTGGCCAGCTAGTACGAGGATACAACTTATACTTACGGTGGGGAAGAATCAGCATTCTTGTAGCTATTCTTCGACGGATCTCGTGGTCCTGCTCGGTAGATTATTCTTCCGGCAAGACGATGATGTTGGTGGTTGTCCCGATGAGTCAAGAGAAGATTGATTCCTTGAACTCTCTTACGCCCACGAGACCGGGCGTTTAATTAACATGTGGTTGATCGGGAGTAGCGATTCATCTCCTCTCGCTATTTCCCTTTATTACAGTTTATACGTAAAACTTTAAACACTATTCACACGACGGTTTAATGTCCCACTAAATTACCTTCGTTAGAAGTTAATCCATTAATAATTGTGTACGATGAACACTGATCAAACCGACGCACATTTCCTCCATCTAAAACCCGTAATGGCGGCGTCGGTCACTATTTAACACATTATCACTCTATTATTGTAGTTTCTTGGACTTAATGTCCCACATTATGCCCGGCGAATATTCACAACATTCAATATTGTGAAGAGAGACCATTAACCGCTATTTGGTCGTTGTAAACGCCGATTCCCGTCTCCATAATAATCAGAACTCTCCCATCGTTCTACCTTCTTCGTCATATCCCACGAGAGTGGCCCGCTGTCTGCCCTCGCTTGACCCAGCTCCGCTTACCCACGCGACCGTCAGGATGGTTCTGTCTTCATCTCAAGAAAAATACGAACCAACAGCCACACATTAAGAATATTCACATTAGAAAGGCTATCGAGTATAACATTTCGGGAAAATACCCAATATTTTCCACACCTACCATCATATAAAACAATTACAGGAATCCGTTTTACACTCACTTGGCAGGACGGTAGTACCTCCCTGGACAGTTGCTGTCTACCAACCTACTACCTACAATTATTATTATTATTATTAGTAGTAGTAGTAGAAGTAAAGATAGTTTATGTAGTAATAATTGTGATTTCTGTCAAGACCATACCTATAAAACTGCTGCGTTCAGTCTCTTTCGCACTAAACCCTCCAGAACTGCTCTCGCTGCTGTCCTGACTTCCGGAGGAAACTAGGATCAAATGCAAATTGTTCAATTAGAAAACTTGACATCAAACATAAATATCTTCATGTTCCATCTTTTTATTGTGATAACTATTTAAAGCAACGAAAGGACAGTAAAGCGCTTGGTGCTCCATCTTCCATAGTCAGTGTACTGTAAAGATTTTTTAAAGTTTTCAGTGACTGTAGAACTTACTACTACTGTGTTGCTTTTTGCAAGCTGTTTCGTTGATCCCTTTCATTGATCCTTCACTATGTATTTAAAACAATGAAATTTAGACATCCTAATTTTGAAGTAGTGGGTAAGTGGTTGAGCACTCCTCAGCACAATATGAATAGCTTTTGAGTAACTGGTAACAATATTAATTTCTTAATTGCAAATGTTAATATGTAGTAACCAGTACTTAATGTGTCCAAGTTTTTGAAAATGTTTTATATGAGCTATGGCCACAATTGTCTCATCTGAAAGAGTAAGGTTTCAAATGCCCCACACCAGGCGCAATTGAGACCATTTTTTTTTGGTGGGGTGGGGGGATTATTCTAGGAAAATAACTGTGTAGCCTAAGAAAGTAAAATTTGGTCAGTTTGTACATTTATGATCCATTTATATTATTCTCTAAAATAAATATCTGAACAGAAAAAACTAAACTTTTATTTATATTACTATCCTTCCCCCTACCTTGATGGTACCAGTAAATAGGTGCATGAGTGTTAGTCAATTGTTGTGGGTCGCATCCTAGAGAAGAGAATCAAAGGATTACACTGAAAATAAGCCCCACTGATTGCCTTATTTGGGTTTCATTGGGAGTGTGAGAAAAGCAACATTTATGAAGGGATTGAGGGAAACCAGCTAGCCGGACTTGAGTCCTGGAGGTAGGAAGACCATTGGCTGAACTCCGAAGGACGGGTGTTGATATGCTTTAGTTTTTTAACAGTAGTGTAGGTGCGCCTCTGGCAGGACAGTGATGGAGTGAATGATGATGAAAGTGTTTCTTCTTTTTCAGGTCACCCTGCATCGGAGGGAAATGGCCTATGTGTTAATAAAAAAAAAAAAAAAAAACGTAGGTAGTAGGTTGGTAGTCAGCAACCACCCAGGGAGGTACTACCATCCTGCCAAGTGAGTGTAAAACAAAAGCCTGTAATTGTTTTACATGATAGTAGGATTGCTGATGTTTTTTTTTTCTGTCTCATAAACATGCAAGATTTCAGGTACGTCTTGCTACTTCCACTTACACTTAGGTCACACTAGTCGCCCATATGCTGCCGCAGATAACTGCGGCAGCATATGGGCGACTGGCAAACCTAAAATTAGCGTTCAGTTACCTTAACAAGGAATCGTTCAAGACACTGTACACCGTGTACGTCAGGCCCATACTAAAATATGCAGCACCAGTCTGGAACCCACACCTGGTCAAGCACGTAAAGAAACTAGAGAAAGTGCAAAGGTTTGCGACAAGGTTAGTTCCACAACTCAGGGGACTGTCCTATGAAGAAAGGTTGAGGGAAATTGTGACTAACAACACTGGAGGAAAGAAGGGTCAGAGGAGACATGATAACGACATACAAAATACTGCGGGGAATCGACAAGGTAGACAGTGACAGGCTGTTCCAGAGAGAGAACACAGAAACAAGGGGACACAACTGGAAGCTGAAGACTCAGATGAGTCAAAGGGATGTTAGGAAGCATTTTTTCAGCTATACAGTAGTCAGAAGTGGAATAGTCTAGATAAAGATATAGTGAAGGCAGGAACCATACATAGTTTTAAGACAAGGTATGATAAAGCTCATGGAGCAGGGAGAGCAGAGACCCAGTAGCGGACAGCAAAGAGGTGGGGCCAGGAGCTGAGTCTCGACCCCAGCAACCACAATTAGGCGATTATAGGCATGTACAAGCATATATATATATACACACCCCTCTGAGCTTTCTTCAATTTTCTTGCTAGTTCTTGTTCTTGTTTATTTCTGCTTAACTCCATGGGGAAGTGGAACAGAATTCTTCCTCCATAAGCCATGCGTGTCATAGGAGGCGACTGGAATGCCAGGAGCAAGGGGCTAGTATCCCCTTCTGTATAGTTTACTAAATTTAAAAGAAGAAACTTTTGTTTTTCCTTTTGGGCCACCTCGCCTCGGTAGGATGTGGCCGGTGCAGTGAAAGAAAGAGAAAAAAATATTGGGTTAAAAGCCATCTTGGGTTATAGTCCAAATAAAATAATTTTCATATTATAAATTAACAAACCTGAGTTTGATCATCACACTGTTTATCTAGGTGGTTGTCCTGGGAAAGAACTGGTACAGACTCAATTTGAGTATCTGGCACGGCAGCTGGGGCTGGTTCTATTTGCACCAGGTCTCTCAGTCGCTTTTCAAGTCTGCAAATGACATGTCATTTGTCACTGTGTACACATAGCAAATGGTGTGAGTTAGGAATTAATTTATTATTATTATTATTCTTTCAACAAACTGGCCGTATACCACCAAGGCAGGGTGGCTCAAAAAGAAAAATGAAAGTTTCTCTTTTTAAATTTGGTAATGTATACAGAAGTGTACGGTTCGTACTTCTAACGGCTGTTCACGTGATTTCCAACCTCTGCCCATGTGATCTGGCATCAGCCAATGATAGGCCTGCCTTTTGAATGCCTCAGCGCCAGGCGGCCTAGTGTTCAGTTACCACCCAGACTCAGTGCAGGACAGACACACAGGCATAGGCTCTCAGCTCCCATATATCCAACGCCTCATTAAACGCTACCAAAAACCAAGCTCATCGTCTGTTAATATTACCAAATCTATGAAAAGAACCCCACAACACAAATGGTGACAGCTTGTGGGCCTAGATTTTGTGTAATCTGAGCAGATTTAACAAGAAGAGGAAGAGCCGGTGTTCAGTGCCTCCAGCGTCAATATCAACCGTCGCCAGCGACTCACCTTCCCTCACCCGTGACGTCACCCATCCAAGACTCTTCTGAAGCAGTGTCTCCAGTCTTCTGGCTTCTAATTGCAAGTAAACCTCCGAAGAGTTGATCTGGGTTTTGCAATTAAGCCAACAAGTAAGCCAGTTTATGGGAAGAGCCTAAGCCAAGCCTGCAGTCATCCAGTCTGTCTCTTGTCATCCATCCTGCATCTCACTGCTGTGTGCAAGTAAGAGAATTCAGGTTTACCAGTCCTAAGAGCTAAGCCAGCTTCTTCAGGAAAGCCAGTTATACAAGTAAGCCAGTCGTTTCTTCAGCAAGCCAGTTCCTTGCAGTTTTGTCTCCAATCGCTCTGTGCTACAAGTTGGACGCTTGTCAGAGTGATCTTCACCATTCCTGTGGCTTATTGTACAAAAAGCCACCTGGGTTAGTAGTCCCAAGGCCGTGAGAACTTAGTGTACTGGCCGAACCCCGTGACGTCATCGCCCACCGCCAGCGAGTCAGGCAGCAGTGACGTCATCCACGCGCTCGCCACTCACCACCCGCGCTAGTGTAAACAAAGATACCACCTGCTCACACTACCCTCTACCAGCCAACATTTTGTGGTATTTTCTACCCTATCTGGGGTACCAGCAGCATTGTTTCTGGCTCACATAGCAAGTCGAGAGTGTCTTCCTTCATCCCAGAGCGCCAACGTAAAAGCTTGCTGTGTGAGTTCTTCGGTAAGCGCATTCCTACAAGACTCGGCAGTCAACGACCAGGAATATATTCTCGCCACCTACACCCGTCGTTCATTCATCATTAGACTCTATTCTATTATAGACATTCGTGTGTGTGAGACATTTAAGCAGTGAATTTTCTTAGTGACATTTAAAGACTTGTGTTTCAGTTTCGTGTAAATTTATTTCAAATACTTTTTCAGTTTTTCATGTATTCCGTGTCTCATTTTATATCTATGTTCCTTGTGTAAACTCGTACACATGCAGTAAGTACTTGTGTATAAATTTTCTTGTCCTTGAGTGCAGTATTTGATTTATTCGTTATTATTGCAGTGTTTATTAATTCCCTGGCCCTTCATTTTTTTTTTTCCCAGTGCATTCCCTTGTGTTTTTATGCAGTGTCTGTGAATAGTTCCTTATTGTTTATGCCCCAGTGTTCCTAGTTGCATATTTCATTTTCCTGTGTGCCATTCAGTGTGTCCCATTAATTTATTTTTGTGCCAGTATCTCACCTGTTTTAGTTCAACAGACACTTTATATTTTTGTGTCAATCTGTGCCTCATTTTTTTTAATTTTTTGCAGAACATGTTCATTGAATATATTTTGTCTGAAGCAGCAAGAACTATCTCTATATATATATACTTTCATATGCAAGATCTTATTGCATAAACTATCACATTCACTGACTGAATCTTGTTGTGTTGTGTATTCTCCTGCAAAACTGTAAGTTTTTTTTCAACCCTTATTTCAATTTGTGTATTATTGTCTTTGTGTTGATCTTATCAATAATTCCTTGAACAAATTCACTCTTAATATGCATATGTAAAGTAAAGTAATATTCATTATACTCATTTTCATTAGTTTTCTTAAGTGAACTAAGAGTTAAAGTGTTCATTCTCCTTGTGCCCAGTGCAATATTGATTTTAATTGATGCAGCAAATTGTCTATGCAATACCATATATTGATTACACTTTAAAATTATTCTCCAGTAGTGATTACTTGTTCTTGTTATTTTTGCATACAGTTTTGTGTATTTATTCCATTTTACTCAGTGTTATCCTGAAAAGTACTAATAATTCAATGCTAGTTGTCAGCATCATAGTTAATTCTTCAGCCAGCAATGCATATTAAATTCTAGTGTCATTTCTCTTAAGAAAATTTGTTTTCTAGTATTTTTCCAGTTGAATACAATTTTTTTTATTGTATTTCCACTTTGCATTGATTTATTATTTCTCATCTAGTACTTTTGTTTTAAATTCCAGTAGAGAGAGATCACTTTGCAGTTAATCCATACAGTATTCATATTGCCTTTTATTGCAATTTGTAAAGTAATTCCTTAAATTTTTACAGTCAAAATTCAGTGAGTGAGTTGTCATTTCTTATGCAGTGTACATTAGTTGTTTTAACCCCTTTCTGCATCTAATTCAATGAATTTGTTTAATTTCCATTTAACTAATTGTGTACTGTGAATATTTTTACCGTTCTCATTTTTACCTGAATTAGTCTTTGTGCAATTTTCATTGCAAGTATGTCTCACTTACCTTACAGTAGTGTAGCTAATGACGGCATTCAGACCCCTAATGTTACAAATGCCCTTGCTTAAATTCATGATAGTCATTTACCGAATGCTAGACCTACCCAGCCACAGAGTCAATACTATAGTTTTCTTCGTGATCCTGATAGTTCCTTACCGACTGAAAGACAGTATCTAGCTCTTGAGCAATGTGTTTGTTCTCACAGCTTGTATCAGAGAGTTATAACAGTTCTGCAGAATGTGAAGTTCAAATTCAGTCCTGATAGCTTTGTGCATTATGTATTAACGTAGCCGAGCGGTCAAGAAACTAGTATTACTGTCACTCCTGTCTGGAATTCAGTCCCTACAATATCTTGCATGCAAGATAGCTTCAGATGCCTAGGTGCCGGAGGTATCCCGGACCGCCTTGAGTACTGAGTCTATCCTTGCAATGTTGCTAGTTCAAGTAGTAGTTCCTCCAGGGGACGCTTTGTTGAGAAAGACTACTTGAATGAGTTATAGCATCTCTCGCTGATGCAAAAGCAATTGCAGAAAGCCGTTTCTGTGGCTAGTGTTCACTAGAGTGCCAGTTGTTGTCCTCGTGTTCCAGATAGTGTTCTTTCCAGTTGACAGTAAGTCCTTTGCAGAGTAAAGTGTCGTGTGTCGAGTAATTATTACCTGCAGTAAGAGATAGTGAGAGCCATTCTCCTTTGTTCATACTTTGTGTTATTGAGCTATCTATTTCACCCGGGAGAGTCCTTCCACTCCACCGTGCCGTTCATTCCTCCAGTAGGAAAGTGTTCCCAGTTCTTAGTGAATAAAGAAAACTCAGTTTAAGAGATTATTTGCATTTGCTAGCCGAGTCCTTACTAAGGCTGAACGCAATTTTACAGTTATGCAAATCCAATGTAGTTGCTGATGCTTTGTCGCGTCATGTCAGTGTAGTAACTGCCGATCCTCCATTTAGTACTGAGGATGTAAAGACTACTCAAAGACAAGACCCTTTTGATCTGGTGTGGTTCGATTCTGCTCCAGAAAGATCTTATTCTCTCTGTGAAGCAACCAGCACCCATTAGTGACTTTGTCATGAACCAAGAATTACTGTATCGCACTACCGAGTTGGGTAATCCTAGTAGAAGAGTATACCAATTAGTAATTCCACAGTCACTAGTGAAAGTAGCCTTGCAGCTAGTTCACGATGTACCAGATGTTGCACATCCTGGTATGGATCGTTCTGTGAAACAAGCCAGATTGAAATACTTTTGGCCTCGTATGTCTACCGATATTACTGAGTATGTCACAGGTCCTAATCCAATCCAGATCTTTCCTACTTCTAGTGAGCTATGGGAAAGAGTTGCACTAGATCTGTTGACCAACTTCCAATGTTCCTCAGTGGAAACAAACATCTGTGTGTGATGGTCGATCACTTTACCAGATTTTGTGAGTTAGTTCCTATCCCAGATAAGACTGCCGGACAGTAGCTAAAGCGTTTAAGGAACGTATAATCTGTAGACATACCACTCCTAAGTCCCTCATAACAGATAATGGAGGTGAATTTTGTAACGAGATTCTAGAAAACCTATGTGCCTTGTATAAGATTACTAAATCTACCATTGTTCCACACCATCCTGCCAGCAATGGGTTAGCAGAAAGAACGAATAAGAAAGTCCTTGATGTCTTAAGAGCTACCATCAATCCCAATAGTGTAACCTGGGATGAAGTTATACCTGAATGTCGTTATTCCTACGTACACGCCAAGTGTTGAGAAGTCCTCAAGTATCATTTGTAGATACCAGTGTAGATCCTCCTCAATCAGAAGTTGAGTTACCTATTGTAACAGAGTTTGATCCACCCAGAGATGATAATTATACTGCCTATATCAATCTCACCCTAGCAGAGTTGGGGTTAAATGTAACTAACCTGTATAGATAAATATGTAGTAAGCGTTTAACTGTGTGTTATAATATCTACTTAGTATTACTCAAATTTTTTTGTGTGTTCACGTTCTCTCCGAGTTCTGAGAATTAACAGTATAGATTTGAGTGCACCAGATCTACCTTGTCTGTTAATCACTATCTTCTTGTAATTATATTTCCTCAGAATTCGTAGATCACATGAAGACAGTTCGATCGAACAAATTATTTTTTTATCTCTTTTATCATGATTTTCTAGAATGAGCTCATTTAATTAATTCCCAAGTATCAAGATGCATCATATAGTAATGTAGATTGTTCAGTCAAGATAATATCCATGTGAAGTATAATGTTAACTGTTGTGTACTTTGACATTGTATAGAATCAGCTGAAAGTTGTTGCCTGTTGTCCTTAGTTTGTATAGTTGTATGTCGAGACGCCATACGTAGCATGCCCGAGCTGTACGGTTCGTACTTCTAACGGCTGTTCACGTGATTTCCAACCTCTGCCCATGTGATCTGGCATCAGCCAATGATAGGCCTGCCTTTTGAATGCCTCAGCGCCAGGCGGCCTAGTGTTCAGTTACCACCCAGACTCAGTGCAGGACAGACACACAGGCATAGGCTCTCAGCTCCCATATATCCAACGCCTCATTAAACGCTACCAAAAACCAAGCTCATCGTCTGTTAATATTACCAAATCTATGAAAAGAACCCCACAACACAGAAGGAGTTACTAGCCCTTGCTCCAGGCATTTTAGTCGCCTCTTACAACATGCATGGCTTGCGGTAATTCAGTCTTATAAAACAGGTCATGATTTATGATCATTCAACTTATGATCATTTGACTTATGATCATCAAACTGATAATCATCTGCACTTATGATCTGGGCACATTAGGACCAATTAATTATCTAGGAAAGCAGACTCGTTTATATAAGCAGCGTAATTACTTACAACTATGAAAACATCACTTACAGTGATCATCACAGCATTAACATTTAATGTAAATATTGTAGAGTACTGTAAATCTATTAAATTTAATTCACATGTTACTAGTTAATTAGACATTGCTATTACAGTTGATCCCAACCTTACATACGCACCAAACAAAAACTCATTCAGTAAAAATATTGTAAGCCAATCACATTTTCCTACAGGTATCCAGAGAGGCCTAGCATCTATCTACCTCCATGCCTCATGCTGGTGGGGAATGTGGAAAGGCCTGGGGCCAGTTGGTCCCACCGATGAGGGGTATCCCCTTCCATGGGAGACATAGGTCTCTGATACTCTCACGCCAGGGAGCCGGAGCTGTGTCGCCATCTGGTAAAGATCTGGGCTGGGAGAATTCCAGGTGAATCAACACCTCCTCCTCCTCCTCCGGTGAATCAACACCTCCTCCTCCTCCTCCGGTGAATCAACACCTCCTCCTCCTCCTCCTCCGGTGAATCAACACCACCTCCTCCTCCTCCGGTGAATCAACACCTCCTCTCACAAATGCAATAATACAAAAAACACCTGTACAAAGATACAGATAATCGATCTCCAGAAACTCAATAATATCCCTATCCCAACCACTATGTGCATACAATTATATGCCTATTCATTTTACCAGAATCATTATCCCACAAACACGTGGGACCCAAATACATCAGGGTGAATGTACATGGAAAACAGAAAACATAAATCACCACAGTCGCCTGACCTATATTCCACATATCTGTCCACGCTAATATAATAAGAGCTGCATGCATTACTTCCACATCCACTAGTACAGTAATGTCGTACACCAATCATTGTACATTTCTCACAAATTACTATAGTACTCACACATAAGCACAATATATATTATACTCACGATACAGATTACATGACTCCAGTATACCACTCACCCCAGAACTTGATACCATAGGAAACCACCTGTCCTTTTCATTATTAACACAGTTCCACTTCACATGATTATCAGAACAATACCATCACCTGTAAAACGGGGAAAAATATACAAAAAGTACACCAAATCCATCTGACAGTAACCAAACATGTTACCGCCTCACTATCACCATGTCTTGAATCAACCTGAAGTCCATGGAACCCACAATCCGGTTTCAGTACCTCAAACATACACAAAAACTTAGTTAATAATACACCACATCAACACACTGCACCATAAGTAAACCCACCCAAATCCCCACCCCACTCGATTCCACAAATACACCCAAACCCTCAGTCTCCCTCCCCAGTATAAGGTTTATTCCCTCCCACCACCAAACTGCCTCCCCAACCTTACAATTTAGTCAACAAAAGCCACAACTACCATACCAAAGCTACAACCATATCCCAACGTGCAGAACCAAGCCCCTTAAACTCTTACAAACCCTGTAATAATTCTCCCACCCGAAATTCCTTAAGCTGAACTAAAACCTTATCCCAATCCCTCCCATACATCTGCCTGTTTCTACATTCTACGGTACATTTCCGCAGCCAAAGCCCTAATTTTTCCCTTATTCCCACCTCCTCAACCCATGACCCCACATGAAACCCT
>WNWK01039013.1:0-17659 GCA_009830355.1 Cherax destructor
GGAATTTATAGGCGCATCAAAGAGGAGATGTTAACCTTATTGACCAATATGTTCAGTTGAAAAGAGAAGTAAAAAGGGATTAGAAAGGCTAAACGTGACTATGAGATTAAGGTTGCTAATGAATCAAAGACTAATCCAAAAGGGTTCTTTCAAGTGTACAGGACGAAGGTGAGGGAAAAGGTAGGACCTCTGAAAATTGGGAATGGACAGCTGACGGATAACGAACTGGAAATGTGTTCTCAATTTAATGACTATTTTTTGTCAGTCTTTACACAAGAAGACGTAAATGAGATTCCAGAAATTAACAATTATTCAGTTCCTGAAGAATTCAAATTAACTAATATTACTGTCACGAGGGATATGGTTATCAAACAGATAGATAAACTGAAGCAAAATAAGTCCCCAGGACCCGACGAGTTGTTTTCCAGGGTACTTAAAGAATGCAAGATGGAACTTAGTCAGCCATTAACGAATGTGTTTAACACGTCCATCCTAACTGGTGGAAATAAATGGTATAAAATACCGACACAATGGAAAAATAAACACACAAGCAGTATAATGTGATCCTTTATTGACAACGTTTCGCCCACGCAGTGGGCTTTATCGAGTCACATTATCGAGTCTGTGACTCGATAAAGCCCACTGCGTGGGCGAAACGTTGTCAATAAAGGATCACATTATACTGCTTATGTGTTTATTTTTCCATCCTAACTGGTGTTGTGCCAGAGATGTGGAAGATAGCTAATGTAGTTCCTATATTCAAATCAGGGGATAAGTCCAGTCCATCAAATTACCGTCCAATAAGCCTCACGTCTATAGTAGGCAAATTAACAGTCTCTGGTGCGGTACTCTATCAAAAGCCTTACTAAAGTCTAAATAAACAATATCGAATTCTTTATCGTGATCAACAGCCTCAAGAGCTTTACTGAAGAAGGTTAATAAATTAGATAGGCAGGAACGGCCCCTCGTGAATCCATGCTGAGTATCATTAATCAAATTATGGTTATCTAGATGGCTTCTAATAATATCAGCTATAATTGACTCTAGTAATTTGCCTACAATTGAGGTCAGGCTTATTGGGCGGTAGTTTGATGGTAGTGACTTGTCCCCTGCTTTAAAAATAGGAATTACATTAGCCATCTTCCACATATCAGACACTACACCTGTTTGAAGAGATAAATTAAAAATGTTAGATATTGGTTCACAGAGTTCCATTTTGCCTTCCTTAAGAACCCTTGCAAAAAGCTCATCAGGACCCGGCGATTTATTTTGTTTCAGTCGGTCCAGCTGTTTCATAATCATTTCGCTAGTGACTGTGATATTACATAATTTATCTTCTTCTGGGCCTCTCTAAAATTAATTACTGGGATATTATTAATGTCTTCCTGTGTGAAAACCGAGAGAAAATAATTATTAAAAATAGAGCACATATCATTCTCCTTGTCAGTAAGATGCCCAAAGTTATTTTTAAGGGGACCTATCTTATCCCTAACTTTTGTTCTATAAACCTGGAAAAACTTTTGGGTTAGTTTTTGAATCCCTAGCAACTTTAATTTCATAGTCCCGTTTAGCTTTTCTTATTCCCTTTTAACGTCCCTCTTAATGTCAGTATACTGATTTATAAGATGACCCTCACCTCTTTTATGCGCCTATAAATTCCTTTCTTCTGCCCTAAAAGATATTTGAGCCTATTATTCATCCATTTTGGGTCATTTCTACTTGATCTAATTTCTTATACGGGATAAATGTTCTTTGGGCAGCCTGTATAGTGTTAAGAAAACTGTCATATTGATACCTCTCTTCTTCACCCCAGTCCACAGTTGATAAGTGTTCTCTAAGTCCATTATAATCTGCTAAGCGAAAATCTGGGACCATTACTGAATTATCCCTACTATCATACATCCATTCAATGCTAAAGGTAATTGACTTGTGGTCGCTTGAGCCGAGTTCCTCTGTAATTTCTAAATTATTAACAAGGGTTTCCTTGCTTGCCAGAACCAAGTCAAGTAGGTTATTTCCCCTTGTAGGTTCTGTTACAAACTGCTTCAAAAAAGCAATCCTGAACTACTTCTAAAAAGTCGTTAGATTCTAAATTCCCTGTCATGAAATTCCAATCAATCTGACTAAAGTTAAAGTCCCTAGAATTACTAGAATTACTACGGGAATAAATTCTTAGGTAGTGGTGGTTTTGATATGGACCTGCCTTGTATGGGCCAGTAGGCCTTCTGCAGTGTTCCTCCATTCTTATGTTCTTATGTTCTTATAAGCAGTATATATATTAGGGGAGAAAAGAGGAATTTATAGGCGCATCAAAAGAGGAGATGTTAACCTTATTGACCAATATGTTCAGTTGAAAAGAGAAGTAAAAAAAGGGATTAGAAAGGCTAAACGTGACTATGAGATTAAGGTTGCTAATGAATCAAAGACTAATCCAAAAGGGTTCTTTCAAGTGTATAGGACGAAGGTGAGGGAAAAGGTAGGACCTCTGAAAATTGGGAATGGACAGCTGACGGATAACGAACTGGAAATGTGTTCTCTATTTAATGACTATTTTTTGGAGACCTCATTTGGATTATGCAGCTCAGTTTTGGTCTCCTTACTACAGGATGGATATAGATTCATTGGAGAACATACAAAGAAGAATGACTAAAATGATTTACAGTATAAGAAATCTCCCGTATGAAGATAGACTTAGAGCGTTGAATCTCCACTCTCTGGAGAGACGTGGAATGAGGGGAGATATCATCGAGGTGTACAAGTGGATGATGGGCATAAACAAAGGAGATATTAATAAAATACTGAGGATATCGAACCAGGTAAGAACCAGAAATAACGGATTTAAATTAGATAAATTTAGATTTAGAAAGGACATAGGCAAGTACTGGTTTTCGAACAGAGTTGTAGATGCGTGGAACAATCTTCCGAGTAGGGTGATAGAGGCTAGGACATTGGGTGGCTTTAAAAATAGATTGGACAAATATATGAGTGGGAGGGGCTGGGTTTGATTGGTGTCGTGAGTACATAAGAACATAAGAAAGGAGGAACACTTCAGCAGGCCTCTTGGCCTATACTAGGCAAGTCCTTCACAATCCGTCCCACTAACAGAATATTTGCTTGACCCAATTTGCAATGCTACCCAAGAAATAAGCTTTGATAATTCTATTTACTCATGTGCGAGTCCCACTCAAATCCAACCCCTCTCACTCATAAGAACATAAGAACATAATAATGGAGGAACACTGCAGAAGGCCTACTGGCCCATACAAGGCAGGTCCTTATCAAAACCACCACTACCTAAGAATTTACTCCTGTACTCACGACACTAATCAAACCCAGCCCCTCCCACTCATATATTTGTCCAATCTCTTTTTAAAGCCACCCAAGGTCCTAGCCTCTATCACCCTACTCGGAAGATTGTTCCACGCATCTACAACTCTGTTCGAAAACCAGTACTTGCCTATGTCCTTTCTAAATCTAAATTTATCCAATTTAAATCCGTTATTTATCGTTCTTACTTGGTTCGATATCCTCAGTATTTTATTAATATCTCCTTTGTTTATGCCCATCATCCACTTGTATTATCGAGTCTGTGACTCGATAAAGCCCACTGCGTGGGCGAAACGTTGTCAATAAAGGATCACATTATAAGAACATAAGAACATAAGAATGGAGGAACACTGCAGAAGGCCTACTGGCCCATACAAGGCAGGTCCTTATCAAAACCACCACTACCTAAGAATTTATTCCCGTACTCACGACACAAATCAAACCCAGCCCCTCCCACTCATATATTTGTCCAATCTCTTTTTAAAGCCACCCAAGGTCCTAGCCTCTATCACCCTACTCGGAAGATTGTTCCACGCATCTACAACTCTGTTCGAAAACCAGTACTTGCCTATGTCCTTTCTAAATCTAAATTTATCCAATTTAAATCCGTTATTTCTGGTTCTTACTTGGTTCGATATCCTCAGTATTTTATTAATATCTCCTTTGTTTATGCCCATCATCCACTTGTACACCTCGATGATATCTCCCCTCATTCTACGTCTCTCCAGAGAGTGGAGATTCAACGCTCTAAGTCTATCTTCATACGGGAGATTTCTTATACTGTAAATCATTTTAGTCATTCTTCTTGTATGTTCTCCAATGAATCTATATCCATCCTGTAGTAAGGAGACCAAAACTGAGCTGCATAATCCAAATGAGGTCTCACTAGTGATGTATAGAGCTGTAAAATAACTTTTGGACTTCTGTTGCTTATACTTCTTGAAATAAATCCTAGTAATCTGTTAGCCTTATTGCACACTTAGGCACTGTTGTCTTGGCTTTAGATTTCTGCTTACCATGACTCCCAAGTCTTTTCACATTCTGTATGATCAAGCTCAACTTCACCTAGTTTATAAATTCGAGGGATATTTTCATTACCAACGACAAGCACCTTACACTTGTCCACATTGAACTTCATCTGCCACTTTTCAGACCAAGACATTAATTTATCCAAATCCTCCTGGAGTTCACTGTTATCCTCCTCAGAATGAATTATACGGCCTATTTTTGTATCATCAGCAAATTTACTCATGTCACTTACAATTCCTTCATCAAGGTCATTAATGTAAATTATGTGTTTATTTTTCCATCCTAACTGGTGTTGTGCCAGAGATGTGGAAGATAGCTAATGTAGTTCCTATATTCAAATCAGGGGATAAGTCCAGTCCATCAAATTACCGTCCAATAAGCCTCACGTCTATAGTAGGCAAATTATTAGAATCAATTATAGCTGATATTATCAGAAGTCACCTTGAAGAACATATTTTGATTAATGAATCTCAGCATGGGTTTACGAGAGGTCGTTCCTGCCTGACAAATTTACTGACGTTTTTCAATAAAACATTTGAGGCAGTAGACAGTGATAAAGAATATTATATAGTTTACTTGGATTTCAGTAAGGCCTTCGATAGAGTACCTCACAAGAGACTCTTAAGAAAGGTGGCAGCTCATGGTATAGGAGGTAAAGTTCTAGCATGGATAGAGGCATGGCTTACCAATAGAAAGCAGAGAGTTTCCATTAATGGGGTCAAATCTGAATGGGGATTTGTCACCAGTGGCGTTCCACAAGGATCAGTTTTGGGCCCATTGTTGTTCATAATTTACATAAATGACCTTGATGAAGGAATTGCAAGTGACATGAGTAAATTTGCTGATGATACACAAATAGGCCGTATAATTCATTCTGAGGAGGATACCAATGAACTCCAGGAGGATTTGGATAAATTAATGTCTTGGTCTGAAAAGTGGCAGATGAAGTTCAATGTGGACAAGTGTAAGGTGCTAGTCGTTGGTAATGAAAATATCCCTCGAATTTATAAACTAGGTGAAGTTGAGCTTGATCATACAGAATGTGAAAAAGACTTGGGAGTCATGGTAAGCAGAAATCTAAAGCCAAGACAACAGTGCCTAAGTGTGCGCAATAAGGCTAACAGATTACTAGGATTTATTTCAAGAAGTATAAGCAACAGAAGTCCAAAAGTTATTTTACAGCTCTATACATCACTAGTGAGACCTCATTTGGATTATGCAGCTCAGTTTTGGTCTCCTTACTACAGGATGGATATAGATTCATTGGAGAACATACAAAGAAGAATGACTAAAATGATTTACAGTATAAGAAATCTCCCGTATGAAGATAGACTTAGAGCATTGAATCTCCACTCTCTGGAGAGACGTAGAATGAGGGAGATATCATCGAGGTGTACAAGTGGATGATGGGCATAAACAAAGGAGATATTAATAAAATACTGAGGATATCGAACCAAGTAAGAACGATAAATAACGGATTTAAATTGGATAAATTTAGATTTAGAAAGGACATAGGCAAGTACTGGTTTTCGAACAGAGTTGTAGATGCGTGGAACAATCTTCCGAGTAGGGTGATAGAGGCTAGGACCTTGGGTGGCTTTAAAAAGAGATTGGACAAATATATGAGTGGGAGGGGCTGGGTTTGATTAGTGTCGTGAGTACAGGAGTAAATTCTTAGGTAGTGGTGGTTTTGATAAGGACCTGCCTTGTATGGGCCAGTAGGCCTTCTGCAGTGTTCCTCCATTATTATGTTCTTATGTTCTTATGAGTGAGAGGGGTTGGATTTGAGTGGGACTCGCACATGAGTAAATAGAATTATCAAAGCTTATTTCTTGGGTAGCATTGCAAATTGGGTCAAGCAAATATTCTGTTAGTGGGACGGATTGTGAAGGACTTGCCTAGTATAGGCCAAGAGGCCTGCTGAAGTGTTCCTCCTTTCTTATGTTCTTATGTACTCACGACACCAATCAAACCCAGCCCCTCCCACTCATATATTTGTCCAATCTATTTTTAAAGCCACCCATTGTCCTAGCCTCTATCACCCTACTCGGAAGATTGTTCCACGCATCTACAACTCTGTTCGAAAACCAGTACTTGCCTATGTCCTTTCTAAATCTAAATTTATCTAATTTAAATCCGTTATTTCTGGTTCTTACCTGGTTCGATATCCTCAGTATTTTATTAATATCTCCTTTGTTTATGCCCATCATCCACTTGTACACCTCGATGATATCTCCCCTCATTCCACGTCTCTCCAGAGAGTGGAGATTCAACGCTTTAAGTCTATCTTCATACGGGAGATTTCTTATACTGTAAATCATTTTAGTCATTCTTCTTTGTATGTTCTCCAATGAATCTATATCCATCCTGTAGTAAGGAGACCAAAACTGAGCTGCATAATCCAAATGAGGTCTCCAAAAAATAGTCATTAAATAGAGAACACATTTCCAGTTCGTTATCCGTCAGCTGTCCATTCCCAATTTTCAGAGGTCCTACCTTTTCCCTCACCTTCGTCCTATACACTTGAAAGAACCCTTTTGGATTAGTCTTTGATTCATTAGCAACCTTAATCTCATTGTCACGTTTAGCCTTTCTAATCCCTTTTTTTACTTCTCTTTTCAACTGAACATATTGGTCAATAAGGTTAACATCTCCTCTTTTGATGCGCCTATAAATTCCTCTTTTCTCCCTAATATATACTGCTTATAAGAACATAAGAACATAAGAATGGAGGAACACTGCAGAAGGCCTACTGGCCCATACAAGGCAGGTCCATATCAAAACCACCACTACCTAAGAATTTATTCCCGTAGTAATTCTAGTAATTCTAGGGGACTTTAACTTTAGTCAGATTGATTGGAATTTCATGACAGGGAATTTAGAATCTAACGACTTTTTAGAAGTAGTTCAGGATTGCTTTTTGAAGCAGTTTGTAACAGAACCTACAAGGGGAAATAACCTACTTGACTTGGTTCTGGCAAGCAAGGAAACCCTTGTTAATAATTTAGAAATTACAGAGGAACTCGGCTCAAGCGACCACAAATATTCATTGAATGGATGTATGATAGTAGGGATAATTCAGTAATGGTCCCAGATTTTCGCTTAGCAGATTATAATGGACTTAGAGAACACTTATCAACTGTGGACTGGGGTGAAGAAGAGAGGTATCAATATGACAGTTTTCTTAACACTATACAGGCTGCCCAAAGAACATTTATCCCGTATAAAGAAATTAGATCAAGTAGAAATGACCCAAAATGGATGAATAATAGGCTCAAATATCTTTTAGGGCAGAAGAAAGGAATTTATAGGCGCATAAAAAGAGGTGAGGGTCATCTTATAAATCAGTATACTGACATTAACCCTTTGGGGGTCGACAGGCCTTCTCAGGAAAGTGTTCCTGGGGTCGAAATTTTTTTGGAAAAAAAAAAATTAATTTTTTCTTATGAAATGATAGAGAATCTTTTTCCGATCATAACGCCACCAAAATTATGAAATTTGATCGAAAACTAACGGAATTATGCTTTCGCGAAGTTAGCGGTAGCCATGACACTTACGCATCGGCGATTTTGCCCACTTTGAGCCCTATTTTCAACAAATTCCAATGTTTCAGTCTCCTAAAATTATAGCTATTTCACTAGAACTCCATTTCTTCTATCGATTGAGTACAAGAAAACGCCTATTTACCAATTTTTTTTTTTTTTTTTTTTTTTTTTTTTTTTTTTTTTTTTTTTTTTTTTTTTTTTTTTTTTTTTTTTTTTTTTTTTTTTTTTTTTTTTTTTTTTTTTTTTTTTTTTTTTTTTTTTTTTTTTTTTTTTTTTTTTTTTTTTTTTTTTTTGCAAAGTCGCTGTTTAATCAGAAAAAACGGTCAGTTTTCTCATTATGCAGGTGTATTGCAGGATTTTATACTGGCACACTGACCACACAGACCATTCTTTCTCATATGTATGCCAACAGACGTTTTCTGCTTAAATTGGAGAAGCCCTAGAATTTGGGCTAATATCTTTAGCGGCAACAACCATTTACGATAAAAATGTACTATAGACCGATCCCGAAGGTTAAGAGGGACGTTAAAAGGAATAAGAAAAGCTAAACGGGACTATGAAATTAAAGTTGCTAGGGATTCAAAAACTAACCCAAAAGTTTTTTCCAGGTTTATAGAACAAAAGTTAGGGATAAGATAGGTCCCTTAAAAATAACTTTGGGCATCTTACTGACAAGGAGAATGATATGTGCTCTATTTTTAATAATTATTTTCTCTCGGTTTTCACACAGGAAGACATTAATAATATCCCAGTAATTAATTTTTAGAGAGGCCCAGAAGAAGATAAATTATGTAATATCACAGTCACTAGCGAAATGATTATGAAACAGCTGGACCGACTGAAACAAAATAAATCGCCGGGTCCTGATGAGCTTTTGCAAGGGTTCTTAAGGAAGGCAAAATGGAACTCTGTGAACCAATATCTAACATTTTTAATTTATCTCTTCAAACAGGTGTAGTGTCTGATATGTGGAAGATGGCTAATGTAATTCCTATTTTTAAAGCAGGGGACAAGTCACTACCATCAAACTACCGCCCAATAAGCCTGACCTCAATTGTAGGCAAATTACTAGAGTCAATTATAGCTGATATTATTAGAAGCCATCTAGATAACCATAATTTGATTAATGATACTCAGCATGGATTCACGAGGGCCGTTCCTGCCTATCTAATTTATTAACCTTCTTCAGTAAAGCTCTTGAGGCTGTTGATCACGATAAAGAATTCGATATTGTTTATTTAGACTTTAGTAAGGCTTTTGATAGAGTACCGCACCAGAGACTGTTAAAGAAAGTGGCAGCTCATGGCATTGGGGGAAAAGTGCTGTCATGGATCGAGTCATGGCTCACCAATAGGAAGCAGAGAGTGTGCATAAATGGGGTTAAATCGAATGGGGACTTGTAACAAGTGGTGTTCCACAGGGATCAGTCTTAGGCCCATTGTTATTTATAATATATATCAATGACCTTGATGAGGGAATTACTAGTGATATGAGCAAATTCGCCGACGACACGAAGATAGGTAGGATAATTGATTCAAACATAGATGTCATAGAACTTCAGGAAGATTTGGACAAACTTAATTCGTGGTCAGAAAAGTGGCAGATGCAGTTCAATGTAGATAAATGCAAGGTTCTGAAGCTCGGGAGTGTCCATAACCCAAGCACTTATAAGTTAAATAACGTAGAACTTAGCCATACAGATTGCGAGAAGGACTTGGGGGTGATGGTAAGCAGCAACCTTAAACCAAGACAGCAATGCCTAAGCGTACGTAATAAGGCAAATAGATTACTGGGATTTATATCAAGAAGTGTTAGCAACAGAAGTCCAGAGGTTATATTACAGCTTTATACATCATTAGTAAGGCCTCACCTAGATTACGCAGCTCAGTTCTGGTCTCCATATTACAGAATGGACATAAATTCGTTAGAAAACATTCAGTGTAGAATGAGGTAATGGGAGCAATCCTATTATCTGTCTCAGTGCTGGAGGCAACGATGTTGGCAGACGTAGGAGTGAGGACCTGACTAGCAGGTTTAGGTCAGCAATAGACAGAATTAGGAAGAAGGGTGGGAACCCTGTCATATGTGGTATTTTGCCAAGGAGAGGAGTTGGAAATGAATGGCTGTCCAGGGCAATTGGTGTCAATTGCTGGCTGGACAAATACTGTAAGGAAAATTCAGTAACATTCATTGATAACTGGGACCTCTTCTATGGCAGAAATGACATGTATGCCAGGGATGGGGTTCACTTATCCAGGTCTGGGGTGGGGGCACTGGCAACTGCAGTGGAGGGAGCTGTTAGGGCTTTAAACTAGAAATAGTTAGTGGTATGGGTTTTGGGGGGAAAACAGAGAAGTCCCAGTGTAGTAATATTATAAGTTGTAGGAGAACTAGTAGTAGGCAGAATAAGGTGGATAGTGGAAAGCTAGTGACACTAGATGACAAGGACAGTAATAGGTATAGTGGAAAAACAGAGATGAGCAGGAAGGGTAAAGAGAAAGGAGGGTCTCTAAATATATATTACACCAATAGTCGTAGTGCTAGGAATAAGATGAACGAGTTGAGATTAGTTGCAAGTACGGGTAATATTGATGTTTTTGCAATAACTGAGACATGGTTTAATATGAAAAATCGGGACTTGCCTGCCGAATGTCACATTCAGGGATTTAAATTGTTCCAAGTAGACAGAAGTATCGGGAAAGGGGGTGGGGTGGCACTCTATGTAAGTGATCATTTAAATTGTTGCATAAAAATGGGTATAAAGTCTGAATTAACACATACAGAGTCTGTCTGGATAGAATTTTCAGAGGGGTGTGAAAAATTGATTTTAGGCGTGATTTACCGTCCTCCAAACTTAGATAGGGAACAAGGGAGACTACTTTGGGAGGAAATTGTTAAGGCCACAAGACACGATAACGTAGTAATTCTAGGGGACTTTAACTTTAGTCAGATTGATTGGAATTTCATGACAGGGAATTTAGAATCTAACGACTTTTTAGAAGTAGTTCAGGATTGCTTTTTGAAGCAGTTTGTAACAGAACCTACAAGGGGAAATAACCTACTTGACTTGGTTCTGGCAAGCAAGGAAACCCTTGTTAATAATTTAGAAATTACAGAGGAACTCGGCTCAAGCGACCACAAGTCAATTATCTTTAGCATTGAATGGATGTATGATAGTAGGGATAATTCAGTAATGGTCCCAGATTTTCGCTTAGCAGATTATAATGGACTTAGAGAACACTTATCAACTGTGGACTGGGGTGAAGAAGAGAGGTATCAATATGACAGTTTTCTTAACACTATACAGGCTGCCCAAAGAACATTTATCCCGTATAAAGAAATTAGATCAAGTAGAAATGACCCAAAATGGATGAATAATAGGCTCAAATATCTTTTAGGGCAGAAGAAAGGAATTTATAGGCGCATAAAAAGAGGTGAGGGTCATCTTATAAATCAGTATACTGACATTAAGAGGGACGTTAAAAAGGGAATAAGAAAAGCTAAACGGGACTATGAAATTAAAGTTGCTAGGGATTCAAAAACTAACCCAAAAAGTTTTTTCCAGGTTTATAGAACAAAAGTTAGAGATAAGATAGGTCCCCTTAAAAATAACTTTGGGCATCTTACTGACAAGGAGAATGATATGTGCTCTATTTTTAAGAACATAAGAACATAAGAATGGAGGAACACTGCTGAAGGCCTACTGGCCCATACAAGGCAGGTCCTTATCAAAACCACCACTACCTAAGAATTTACTCCTGTACTCACGACACTAATCAAACCCAGCCCCTCCCACTCATATATTTGTCCAATCTCTTTTTAAAGCCACCCAAGGTCCTAGCCTCTATCACCCTAATCGGAAGATTGTTCCATGCATCTACAACTCTGTTCGAAAACCAGTACTTGCCTATGTCCTTTCTAAATCTAAATTTATCCAATTTAAATCCGTTATTTCTCGTTCTTACTTGGTTCGATATCCTCAGTATTTTATTAATATCTCCTTTGTTTATGCCCATCATCCACTTGTACACATCGACGATATCTCCCCTCATTCTACGTCTCTCCAGAGAGTGGAGATTCAATGCTCTAAGTCTATCTTCATATGGGAGATTTCTTATACTGTAAATCATTTTAGTCATTCTTCTTTGTATGTTCTCCAATGAATCTATATCCATCCTGTAGTAAGGAGACCAAAACTGAGCTGCATAATCCAAATGAGGTCTCACTAGTGATGTATAGAGCTGTAAAATAACTTTTGGACTTCTGTTGCTTATACTTCTTGAAATAAATCCTAGTAATCTGTTAGCCTTATTGCGCACACTTAGGCCTCTTGTTTTCCTCCGTCAATCGCCGTATCTCAAGCTTCGCTACCCTCAATTCCTCCTTAAGCTGCTGGTAAAGTTGCTCAATAGGGGTCATCTTGATTCAGTCCACAGGGAGTACACTAGACACGTCTTCACTGAGCTAAGAACAGGTCACCACTGAAGCTAAGAACGAACTAAGGAGGAACACTGCAGCAGGCCTGTTGGCCCACACTAGGCAGGTCCCCCACAATCCATCACACCAACAGAACAATTGCCCAACCCAACCCTCAATTCTACCCAAGAAATAAGCTTTGAAGATTCTATCAACTCAAGTGCGAGTCCCACTCAAATCCAACCCCTCTCACTCACGAACCTATCCAACCCAAACCCGAAACTACCCAAGGTCCCAGCTTCAACGACCCTACCAGGCAGACCGCTCCACTCATCAACCACCCCACCTCCAAACCAATACCTTCCTATATCCTTTCTAAATCTAAACTTATCTAACTTGAATCCATTATTGCGGGTTCTCTCTTGGAGAGATACCCTCAAGACCTTATTTATATCCCCTTTGTTAATACCCATTTTCCACTTGTATACCTCGATCATGTCTCCCCTCATTTCGCATACTTATTTAGAAAGGATATAGGAAAGTATTGGCTCAGAAACAGGGCAGCTGATGAGTGGAACAGTCTGCCCAGCAGGATCATCGAAGCCAGGACACCGGGCAGTCTCAAATTTAAGTTGGACAAACACATGATTGAGAGGGTTGAATCTGAGTGGGACCCGCACACGAGTCAATAGAACTATCAAAGCCCATTGCTTGAGTAGAATTGAAATTTGAGATGGGCAAACATTCCGTCAGTGGGATGAACTGTGAAGGACCCGCCCAGCATGAACCAACATTCCTGCTGCAGTGTTCCTACTTTCTTGTCTTCTTAGAATTGTATTGTACCTAAGTGACATCTGAGCAGAAGGCCTGATGCAGAAATATATAGGAAAATACAAACAAATTATAAAGAATGTAAACTTACCGTGATTGAGAAGTGCGGCAGCTAAGTATGCGAGATGGTAAAGGTAAAAATTCCTTGACTGTTGATATGAGCAGAATTGCTCATAGGAAGACATTAATAATATCTCAGTAATTAATTTTTACAGAGGCCCAGAAGAAGTTAAATTATGTAATATCACAGTCACTAGCGAAATGATTATGAAACAGCTGGACCGACTGAAACAAAATAAATCGCTGGGTCCTGATGAGCTTTTTGCAAGGGTTCTTAAGGAATGCAAAATGGAACTCTGTGAACCAATATCTAACATTTTTAATTTATCTCTTCAAACAGGTGTAGTGTCTGATATGTGGAAGATGGCTAATGTAATTCCTATTTTTAAAGCAGGGGACAAGTCACTACCATCAAATTACCGCCCAATAAGCCTGACCTCAATTGTAGGCAAATTACTAGAGTCAATTATAGCTGATATTATTAGAAGCCATCTAGATAACCATAATTTGATTAATGATTCTCAGCATGGATTCACGAAGGGCCGTTCCTGCCTATCTAATTTATTAACCTTCTTCAGTAAAGCTCTTGAGGCTGTTGATCACGATAAAGAATTCGATATTGTTTATTTAGACTTTAGTAAGGCTTTTGATAGAGTACCGCACCAGAGACTGTTAAAGAAAGTGGCAGCTCATGGCATTGGGGGAAAAGTGCTGTCATGGATCGAGTCATGGCTCACCAATAGGAAGCAGAGAGTGTGCATAAATGGAGTTAAATCCGAATGGGGACTTGTAACAAGTGGTGTTCCACAGGGATCAGTCTTAGGCCCATTGTTATTTATAATATATATCAATGACCTTGATGAGGGAATTACTAGTGATATGAGCAAATTCGCCGACGACACGAAGATAGGTAGGATAATTGATTCAAACATAGATGTCATAGAACTTCAGGAAGATTTGGACAAACTTAATTCGTGGTCAGAAAAGTGGCAGATGCAGTTCAATGTAGATAAATGCAAGGTTCTGAAGCTCGGGAGTGTCCATAACCCAAGCACTTATAAGTTAAATAACGTAGAACTTAGCCATACAGATTGCGAGAAGGACTTGGGGGTGATGGTAAGCAGCAACCTTAAACCAAGACAGCAATGCCTAAGCGTACGTAATAAGGCAAATAGATTACTGGGATTTATATCAAGAAGTGTTAGCAACAGAAGTCCAGAGGTTATATTACAGCTTTATACATCATTAGTAAGGCCTCACCTAGATTACGCAGCTCAGTTCTGGTCTCCATATTACAGAATGGACATAAATTCGTTAGAAAACATTCAGTGTAGAATGAGGTAATGGGAGCAATCCTATTATCTGTCTCAGTGCTGGAGGCAACGATGTTGGCAGACGTAGGAGTGAGGACCTGACTAGCAGGTTTAGGTCAGCAATAGACAGAATTAGGAAGAAGGGTGGGAACCCTGTCATATGTGGTATTTTGCCAAGGAGAGGAGTTGGAAATGAATGGCTGTCCATGGCAATTGGTGTCAATTGCTGGCTGGACAAATACTGTAAGGAAAATTCAGTAACATTCATTGATAACTGGGACCTCTTCTATGGCAGAAATGACATGTATGCCAGGGATGGGGTTCACTTATCCAGGTCTGGGGTGGGGGCACTGGCAACTGCAGTGGAGGGAGCTGTTAGGGCTTTAAACTAGAAATAGTTAGTGGTATGGGTTTTGGGGGGAAAACAGAGAAGTCCCAGTGTAGTAATATTATAAGTTGTAGGAGAACTAGTAATAGGCAGAATAAGGTGGATAGTGGAAAGCTAGTGACACTAGATGACAAGGACAGTAATAGGTATAGTGGAAAAACAGAGATGAGCAGGAAGGGTAAAGAGAAAGGAGGGTCTCTAAATATATATTACACCAATAGTCGTAGTGCTAGGAATAAGATGAACGAGTTGAGATTAGTTGCAAGTACGGGTAATATTGATGTTTTTGCAATAACTGAGACATGGTTTAATATGAAAAATCGGGACTTGCCTGCCGAATGTCACATTCAGGGATTTAAATTGTTCCAAGTAGACAGAAGTATCGGGAAAGGGGTGGGTGGCACTCTATGTCCGTGATCATTTAAATTGTTGCATAAAAACGGGTATAAAGTCTGAATTAACACATACAGAGTCTGTCTGGATAGAATTTTCAGAGGGTGTGAAAAATTGATTTTAGGCGTGATTTACCGTCCTCCAAACTTAGATAGGGAACAAGGGAGACTACTTTGGGAGGAAATTGTTAAGGCCACAAGACACGATAACGTAGTAATTCTAGGGACTTTAACTTTAGTCAGATTGATTGGAATTTCATGACAGGGAATTTAGAATCTAACGACTTTTAGAAGTAGTTCAGGATTGCTTTTTGAAGCAGTTTGTAACAGAACCTACAAGGGAAATAACCTACTTGACTTGGTTCTGGCAAGCAAGGAAACCCTTGTTAATAATTTAGAAATTACAGAGGAACTCGGCTCAAGCGACCACAAGTCAATTATCTTTAGCATTGAATGGATGTATGATAGTAGGGATAATTCAGTAATGGTCCCAGATTTTCGCTTAGCAGATTATAATGGACTTAGAGAACACTTATCAACTGTGGACTGGGGTGAAGAAGAGAGGTATCAATATGACAGTTTTCTTAACACTATACAGGCTGCCCAAAGAACATTTATCCCGTATAAAGAAATTAGATCAAGTAGAAATGACCCAAAATGGATGAATAATAGGCTCAAATATCTTTTAGGGCAGAAGAAAGGAATTTATAGGCGCATAAAAAGAGGTGAGGGTCATCTTATAAATCAGTATACTGACATTAAGAGGGACGTTAAAAAGGGAATAAGAAAAGCTAAACGGGACTATGAAATTAAAGTTGCTAGGGATTCAAAAACTAACCCAAAAAGTTTTTTCCAGGTTTATAGAACAAAAGTTAGGAATAAGATAGGTCCCCTTAAAAATAACTTTGGGCATCTTACTGACAAGGAGAATGATATGTGCTCTATTTTAAGAACATAAGAACATAAGAATGGAGGAACACTGCAGAAGGCCTACTGGCCCATACAAGGCAGGTCCTTATCAAAACCACCACTACCTAAGAATTTACTCCTGTACTCACGACACTAATCAAACCCAGCCCCTCCCACTCATATATTTGTCCAATCTCTTTTTAAAGCCACCCAAGGTCCTAGCCTCTATCACCCTAATCGGAAGATTGTTCCATGCATCTACAACTCTGTTCGAAAACCAGTACTTGCCTATGTCCTTTCTAAATCTAAATTTATCCAATTTAAATCCGTTATTTCTCGTTCTTACTTGGTTCGATATCCTCAGTATTTTATTAATATCTCCTTTGTTTATGCCCATCATCCACTTGTACACCTCGACGATATCTCCCCTCATTCTACGTCTCTCCAGAGAGTGGAGATTCAATGCTCTAAGTCTATCTTCATATGGGAGATTTCTTATACTGTAAATCATTTTAGTCATTCTTCTTTGTATGTTCTCCAATGAATCTATATCCATCCTGTAGTAAGGAGACCAAAACTGAGCTGCATAATCCAAATGAGGTCTCACTAGTGATGTATAGAGCTGTAAAATAACTTTTGGACTTCTGTTGCTTATACTTCTTGAAATAAATCCTAGTAATCTGTTAGCCTTATTGCGCACACTTAAGCCTCTTGTTTTCCTCCGTCAATCGCCGTATCTCAAGCTTCGCTACCCTCAATTCCTCCTTAAGCTGCTGGTAAAGTTGCTCAATAGGGGGCATCTTGATTCAGTCCACAGGGAGTACACTAGACACGTCTTCACTGAGCTAAGAACAGGTCACCACTGAAGCTAAGAACAGGTCACCACTGAGCTAAGAACAACAAGGAGGAACACTGCAGCAGGCCTGTTGGCCCACACGGGAGGTCCCCCACAATCCATCACACCAACAGAACAATTGCCCAACCCAACCCTCAATTCTACCCAAGAAATAAGCTTGAAGATTCCTCCCACTCATATATTTGTCCACCCTTTTTTAAAACCACCCAAGGTCCTAGCCTCTATCACCCTACCCGGGAAAATTGTTCCAGCATCTACAACTCTGTTCGAAAACCAGTACTTGCCTATGTCCTTTTTTAAATCTAAATTTTTCCAATTTAAACCGTTATTTCTGTTCTTACTTGGTTCGATATCCTCAGTATTTTATTAATATTCCTTTGTTTATGCCCATCATCCACTTGTACACTCGAGATATCTCCTCATTCTACGTCTCTCCAGAGAGGGGGATTCAAGCTCTAAGCTATCTTCATAGGGGGATTTTTATACTGTAAATCATTTTAGTCATTCTTCTTTGTAGTTTCCCAAAGAATCTATATCCCTCCTGTAGTAAGGGAGACCAAAACTGAGCTGCATAATCCAAATGAGGTCTCACT
>WNWK01039014.1:0-17659 GCA_009830355.1 Cherax destructor
AAAATCATTCGACAGTCCATCCAACCCTGGTGATTTGCAACTCATACCCTGTAATGTCACCCATACCATCCTCACTTATAATTCTTCCATCTCTTCCCTATCCACATCACTCAACACTTTCACGACTCCTCCTCTATAATACCTTCCTTTCCTCACGCACACCAGCTTGCAAATAACCTTCAAACCATTTTTCACATATAAACTAATGGCCTCAGTGGACTACATCATTTGCCCCCATCTATCCCATCCACATCATCATCTACCTCCAATCGGATCATCATCATCCCAGACCTTTTCTTACGATATTCCGAAGGACACAAGCCGACGACTTGTCCCCCATAAAGCCTCTTCCAAGCCCGCCGCACCCGTATCACATCAAAACGTTCATTTTGGATTTCACATAACCTGTCTTTAATTGCCCTCATCTCCATCATTTGTCTATCCGACCTTCCTCACAGCAAACACGCACTGCCCTTCCAAGTATTTTTGCAGCCCAAACTTCCACTGCACTTCCTCCTACCTATAACCTTATAATAATTCGAATTGCAGTTTTAGCCACATTTTCCCACCATGCCACTATCTTATCTTCCAAACAACCCTTTTCCCATAAATATTCCCACCAATACTCTTTCCTTCCAATAATTGCACATTTAGTTTCCAATTCCCCACATACCACATCACCATACCCATCCATTCCAATTCTGCCAAAACACCACTATGGTCTGAATAACCAACATCCACACACTGAACCATGCCAACGTGCATGACTTTTGAAACATAAATTCTATCCAAACGCGCCACGTATCCACGTCTCACAAAAGTATGTTCAACCATCACACCCTCCCACTACATCCACAACCCCACGCAACCCAACATATCCCTTAAAACACTCAACACACAACCCTACCCTTAGTTCCACATCCCTAAGCCTAATTATGCAATTCCAGTCGCCCCCATCTGGCATGGGCTGTTCTCCTTTACTACAATCGCCACTCCAACCTTTAAATTACCTGAGCTCCCGCTTATACACTATAATCAGGCACCAGAAAGTCTCTTCCAAACCTTAAGTTATGCTCTTGCAAAACCCCACATCCACTGCTAACCTTCTCACAGTTACCTGTATCCATTTCCTTTTAACTTCAGTCTTTGCCCCCATTTACATTAAGTGTGATAGCTCTGAATATGTTAGAGGTGGCTTACCTTTAGACCTTATTGACCTTTGCCCAGCTGGCTTCAATGCACTCTGACCTTTAGTGTATCTTTAGTGCCATCTGTACAACCCTAATCCCACTTGCCTTTCTTACTCCTTTAGGCGACGTTTGTGTTGCATCCACCCAAGTTTTTTTGAATTTCTTTTGGGCTGGTGTAAGGACATCGTCCTCCACCAGACCCATGGAATGCTTACTGGAATCAGATGGCACCTCCATCTCTGATACTCTATCCTCATTATGTACTACCACTTTAACTTCCTGTACATTAAGATTACTAATTTCAGGACTTATGTTCCCCAGCCCACCCACCACACATAATTCCCTCAACCGGCTACCCGTTCCTATCCCCATTTCACTTTGTGGGCTATCTAACAGCCCACACAACACCTCAGGAAGCTCTGTCACAATACCCAAACCCAGGTCCACATTAGCTTTCACCACTGCTGTCTCCACTATTCCCTGTTGTCCATAGAAAGCGTTTGACATGCATCCACTGATGCCTGCACAATGTCACTAAACTTCGCTGATCCATCCACTGCTATGGTTTCCAACTGTGTCTGTGTAACTTCCTGTTACGTTTGTCTTCCTGACGTCTTTCCTGTCGCTTGTCACACTCTGCTGCTATGTGATCATATGATCCACATAAGCAACAGGTACGTCTTTGTCCCACGCATATGACGTAAACTTGTGTTCTAAATTCTTTCATCACAACATATGAAGGTATAGGCCTTCGCAATGTCATTTTCAAGTTGTACGATCCTTCTGGGATCCTTCGTATATCCGTCTATCCATCTTCCCATTGCCACATAATGGATTACACCATAATCCTTGAACGTCTCCCTGATGTCATGTTCGTCTGCCTCAAAAGGGAGGTTACGAATTCTTTTAAAGTATAATGTTTGGACACGTCCTTCAACTTAACCCTGATTGATGCTTAGCCTGTAGACTCTGATCCTCGTATTTAGTAACAAGTTCTTCATACACTTGAGCAGTTGTTAACTTCACGAAAATTCTGGCGCTTCCATTGAGGGCAATTCCATAAATGTCTCCATTGTCTATACCATATGTGTCCCTTATAATCACAGGCAACATGACAGCTGCATTAGTTGGGTACACAGCCCCTCTAACAAACTCTACACATACTGTGTTTACGCAACGTCTATACTGCTCTGCCATCTTGCAGGAAAGCGGAAGGTGCACGAAGACCAGATCAGGAGCAACTGCGCAGCACAACCTCTCGGCCCGAGTGAAGAGGTCAATGTAGTAATTTGGTGAGGTAAGTGGGACTTAGTCACAGTAGGTAACAGAACTGTCACCCCCTCGATGCCCACTGCATCACCACTCTCACAAAAGCTAGACCTAATATTAATAATTACAGTATTAAACATTAATACCAATAATGGTAAAATATAAAATAATGTGGACTGTATATGATTTTAGGACCTGACTGTTAGAAATGGTTAATGGGAATATGTTTACAAAGACTAGGAAGGTTTTCTCCTAACCATATCATTAGAACAATAGATTTTATACACATTAACTTACCATTTGTCACAGGAAGACAATGCAGGGGAAACACACCTAACGCTACCCTAACAGAATTTACGATGGCCAACACAAAACTACTGTACATTATGGGTAAGCGTCACTTAGCTAAGGTGTGCTGCTGGGAAGAATCGGAGTCCTCTATTTTCCGTCCTTGTTGCCAATTTGTAAGGGTTTTCCACTCTATCCCAATACTTCAGCGGGAACGTGTCAGCAATTTCTAAATTACAGATTGAAGCCAATATACAATATACACCAAGAGAACTTCGATGACACCTGATTACATTACAACTAACACACCAGTGTTCCCACATTGTTTCACTATGGGTCCTCTACCCCATATCACTCCCGGCCACTGCACACCTCCTTCACATAAAATTTCTCGAAGGGTCAAATCACCATCACATTTTAATAACAATTATTATATTATTCAAATTTACACATTCTGAATTTAGGAAAATTCAAAATTTTCTACACCAAGAAAACCAAGCAGTGTGACTTACTTCCATCGAGGTCCTAAGGTTTTATTTCCCAGGATGCCAGCCACAATAGTCCACTAACACCCAAAAACCTAGTACATAATGCTAGGTGAACAGTGATACCAGGTGTAAAGAAATATGTCCAACCCTCCACTCACCCAGGATCGATCCTGAGGCCTTTAGTTGTCAGCCTATTGTCAAGTGGGCTCTTATTTATGGAGCGTGGCTGTGCATACTACTGTGCACTTTGATGAAGGGTGCAGGTTCGAGTCCTGCTCAGGTCTAAGATAATGTTTAAGAGAGAGAACCAACCTGTCATGTTGGTAGTGAGTGTGGTTGTGGTGGTGGTGGTCCGAATCAGTAGTACTTGCACGACTGAGGTGTATTCTGGGTGCTGGTCCAGCCATCTTAACACAAACACCCTTTCTGGAGACCTAGAGACAGTATATATAAATATTTTGATTGGGTCGTTTATTAGGCTTGAGGGTCATTATGGCTGCATGTGACCTGTACACCAACAGTCAAGAATACTTTAATACCAGAAACAGTATACACACTCTCTGGATATATAAATATACACTGAGATAGGAAGTGTCAAGAGATGTGACATACATAGGTGTGAGTTAGGTAGATAGATATTAGGTAGTTATAAGATATAACGTTACCTTACGGAGGAGGCAGCTTCAGTACAGCCAGCGTGTATGGTTGTCATGGAAACAGCATTTCCCAATACACACGTGCGTGCGTGTGTGTGTTTGTGTGTATGTGTATGTACTCACCTAACTATGGTTGCAGGGGTCGATTCATAGCTCCTGGCCCCGCCTCTTCACTGGTCACCACAAGGTTCGCTTTCTAAGTATACATACACAGAAAGATGTATATTTATCAGTATCTATACACCAGAGGATGCAAATATACGTGTATATACACCGAGAGGAGTGTATTTCTCAGTGTATACACATCAAAGGATGTGTATATCTCAGTATATACACACCGAGTTATACATCTTTGTGTAAATATACCAAAAATTGTTTATATCCCATTGTATATGCTCAGGTATTAAAGTATTCTTGACTGGTGGTATACAGGTGATACGCAGCCTAATGACCCTTGTGTAGTAGACAGACTTTAAACCTAATTATATTTATTAGGAGGCGTTAATTCTATAGAAAAGATACAGCACCTAGAAAATGGATGGCAAACTGGTTTGATTCAAGGAATGGCGGCTCCATTTCCTAAGATTTAAAGGTAATAACACAAGGTAAGGAAGGGGGCGTGGTGGTGGTTGGAGGTGGCCACTGGTCAGTGTGTGGTGGTGACGGTGAGGGTGAACGCTTCTAATGATGGAGAATATCAAGGTGGTTTTAATACTGAGTTCTGTGCTGGTGTTGTGTTGTTGTGAGAGGCTTCCACCACAGCCAGGACCACAGCATGGAGCTGTGGCATGTCCACGGGAGCTAGTTTGCGTGCCTCGTGATATCTGTCACGCTGAAGGTAATAATGTCCCTTAAGGGACACGTAAGTTTTATTTTAATATCTTTATTATGCACCCCATACCCATCCTGTGGGCGGTAGTCAAAATATTTGAGGTACATAATGGGTCCAGGGACTGGACCCCAAAGTTATGATAGCTGAACTAGTTACAAAGGTAATTAACTCTTAAGTACCCCTGTCTTCTAATATGCTGACTTTTCCACTGAAGTCAGAGCGAAGCTCAGACTAATACAACAACAATTGTCCTCAAAGATTTAAGTTATACCATGAATTAAGGCAGATCCTGGACTTCACCTTAGAAACAAAGCAAATGGGGTAGTAATTACGGACAAGGTAGATTACAGTGGAAAATTCAGCATATTAGAAGACAGGGTACTTAGTGCCCTTAAGGGACCTGTTTGAAAAGTTGTGTTGAAGAATTTGGGGGCTTTATTCCCTCTCCTTTCCCCGTAAATCATTTTTTCCAGTTTACCCTAAAGTGAACTATGACTTAGGCAGGCTAAAATTAACCAAAACTTTTCCCTAAGATTGACAAGCTTTCAGAAAGTTTTATGCAAGCCTAGTATACATACTATACAAATGCTATGTACACTATGCCAAGCCATTCATTGATAACCATATAATGTATTTGTAATGTCCATAGGCTGCACGTGGGGTAATTAAAAATTCTTTGATATTTTTTATATTTTTAAAAACAGTAGTAATACATAAAAATCGCGCCAACAGGCATAACACTTACAAAGACCTAACATCAGAAATATGAACTGAAACTCATGACTGTACAGGAGCCAGTAAATCAAATTAACAAACCACATCCAAGAACTATTAAACATAGTTCAAACAATAAGGAACACTGTTAAAAGTGAACATGAATGACAGAAGGCTAATAAACCAAAACATCTGTACACATGACAGACGAAATAACATAAAGGCCCCAAAAACATACTCCCCCCCCCCCCCCTTGATAAAACCCCAGTACCCCCCTTGGCACATAGCTCATCACATATCAAACTCACAATAAAAAAATTTTTTAAAAGGGATCCAAGATCAATGCCCCCGAATCATAAATAAAATCTAAAATTTTCCCCCAATCGCCCGCAAAATATACTCCCACATAAATCTAAAAAAAAAACCCAGCCCTTGGTACCTCCAAATATTTAAAACATTTTGCTTACTGATCTTTAAAACCAAAAACCATTCCACATTTTGAAATACAAAACAATGACACCCTCAAAGGTTTCTAACAAACCCCCCATCAGTAAACTGAAAATTACATGGTACTTGACATCCTACCAATTGTATACAATGTCCAGGAACCCAAATTTAACAAAATTTTCAAATTCAAACATAAGGCTAAAAATTTTTTAAAACACTAAAAAAAATTTACATGAAGTAATAAAAATTAACATAAAAAACACCAATCAAATAAAAAATTCATAAAGGCAATAGGCCCCACCCATTCCCAAATACCACCTCACAGTCCTAAAAAGAAACCCCATTTTCCCCCTACGTTCATACCATCCCCTTCTCCACACCTTTTTGTGATCCATCAAAAAGTGATCACTTCCAAAAAAAGGAATAAATCTCCTTGAAGGCTCAGGACCAAAAAACATGAAAAAAAAAAAAAGTAAACGGGTTTCCCAAAAGGAAAACACTATTACTATGACATCAAACAAAAAAAAAAAAAATTCCCCCGGGGATTACACAGTCCAGACCCGTACCCTAAAACCATAAACCACCCACTTCACACTTAACAAAACTCCTTACAGAGTGATCTGTGCACTAGCACATCCCCACTCCCAAAAAGGAAATTCTGAAAACTATCCCCCCCTCTTCTTCCACCCTGGGAGTCCAGCCCGCTAAAACCCCTTACTTTAAAAAACCCAAATCCCCTAAAAATCAAGCCTGATCCCCCCCAAAAAAAATCTCCTTTTCCCCAAAATTTTTTTCCATTTTTTTAAAAAAAAAAACTGAGCCCCTTTTCTTCCCCCCTCCCCCCCCCTCATCACCCATGATATATATATAAAATCTCCCAAATAAAACCCTGCATTCCCACCGCCTATCCACCCTCCCACTTCTAAACTAAGCTCCAAAACGTAACCCCCCCCCACGTAAACAGCAAAAACCATTCCCTCCACACCCAGCTGCTCCAAAAAAAAATGTGATAAAAGTCCCCCGATCCACCTCCCAAATAGGGGTTTTTCCCTTTAAAAAGTCTATTGTTAAAAACCCCCTAGAGGCAAAATTTTTGGAAAAAATTTAAAAACCACTTCCGTACTGGCCTTATCAATTTCAAAACTATCCCAAATCTTTAATCATCATTGGAAAACCACCGACCTTTCCCCCCACCCTCTCCAGTGTGCCAATTTTTGGAACCCGGCCCCCTGTCCTCCTTAAAATCCTCAAAATAGCCTCACAACCCCTCAGTTCCCCACCCCCCAAATCCCCTAAAAAACCAATCCTCCCCACTGACCCCCCAACCTCAAAAAAATGTTTAACCCCCTACAGGAAATCTCAAATTCACTGCCATGGCCCTCGAACATTGACCTACCCGGTATACCAAACTGGCTCCCCCCAATCCCATATCAATTGCCAGCATAATTCTATTACCTAAAATTTTCGCAAAGACTTTATAATCACCACACATCAGCGAAATGGGTCTATAATCCTGCACCTTAAGTTTCCCTCATTGCCCCAACTTACCAACACCCTATTGCAGTACTCAAAATTATAACACTGTGATTTTCATCTCATTAAACAAAATCACCAAAAAATTCTTCATCACTCCCCAGTTTTGTGCATAAAAGTCACAAGGCAATCCATCTAGACCCGGTGACTTCCCCTCATGTCTTGCCAATGCCTCCCATACCTCAACTCACTGTATGCCATTTAACCAATCCTCTATCACCGTTTCCAACAGACATTGTACAGACCCGCCCATGACTCCTAATTACCTCCCCCTGGAAACCTCTACTTTTCATGTGCTCCAGATATAATCCGGTGGAAAATTATGCTCTTGCACCATTGCCACCTCAATCCTGTCACGCCTCAACACATCTACAAACCACCCACACTTCCTTTCAGTCCTTAAATCGTTGATATTGATCGTTAAACACTTAGAAGGGAAATATGGGGTTTAATTTTTGATCTCTGAACCGGTTTATCTAAAGAAAAAGCATGTGGAGCCACCTTAGCTTGACCCCTAGGCACCTCATTCCTTTAGAACCTCCGTTCCATGTGCCGACACCTCTGCCCGTCTTCTTCCCTGAGCGCTGCCCAGGTGTAGAACGTCCTCTGAATCCAGAAGAGACCGCCGCACGTGTCTGCGGGTTCCCCCCTTCACCTGCATTGCCTCCTCCAGACTGCCCTCCTTGTGAAGGATCTCCCACTTCCACCATTTGGATTTGCGACTGATTCCCCTCCACCTCAAGCAGAGGCTCCAACACTGGGACAGCATCCACCACCTCCGTAGGGATTTCCAACTCGAGGCTCTGTACCTGCGCCTCAGCCTGACTGCCAAAATCTCTCCAACACTACATCGTGACTTTCTCCAGCTCTCCACCTTCCTTACTTGGGACTTCTTCGAGTGCGCCTGGTGTTTCCACCACCTGCATATCCAAAGGCAGTCAGACAGTCTCCTGCCAGTCCCCCCAACTTCCGCTAACCTCAACAACACTAGAGCACACTGCTCACTTCCACCTCTATGGGAAGGGTCTCCTCTTACCTGATGAAATCCGGCACCACCTTGGCGGGACGCGCCCCATGCCCCGCTCATTGAGGCCGCAACATGCTCCATATGCACCACAAGGCGCAGGTGTGCCTCGGCCAGCATATGACACAAAAACTTGAGTCCTAAAGTCTGCCAATACTAGGACGGTATTGGGTACCGAAGGGTCATCTTAATAATAATAATAATAATAATAATAATAATAATAATAATAATAATAATAATAATAATATCTTTATTTACTACAAGTACATGTACATGGTATACAGGCTTAGCTGACATCAATGACATATTACTATAGAAAGTCCTTGTTATGCTGAGCATTTCGGGCAGATTAGGTCAGTGTCCCAGGATGCGACTCACCAGTCGACTAACACCCAGGTACCCATTTTACTGATGGGGGAACATAGACAACAGGTGTAAGAAACACGCCCAATGTTTCTGCCCTGGCTGGGGAATCGAACCCAGGCCCTCGCCGTGTGAAGCGAGAGCTTTAGCCACCAGATCACCAGTGTGTAGGACCCTTCGGGCAATCATGCAGTCCCTCAGTCCACTTGCCAGCCGTCACTATATACTTTGATCCGATATGCCTCAAAGCAGCCACATAGATTTTCCTCAACAGCTTCAAATGGAACATGCCTCCACAGCCGAGTTGACAACTAGACGCACTTCCTGGTACTTATCTGCCAGACTTTCATACACATTGGCCGAACATAGCTTCACAAATATGCATTAGCCCAGCTCCATTGGGGGCCACTCCTTCATAAATCCATGTTGTTTATGTGAAAAGTATCTCGTAGAATGGCAGGAAGTAGTACTGAAGCTGTAGATCCATAAACCATGCCACGAATAAGCTCTATGCATACAGTGTTTATTCGCCTCCTGTAACCTGCGCCATGTTTGCGAAAACCAACCGTCGATCCCAGACAGAGAAGCACAGCGTGCGTCTACTCCTACCAAGGCTGAGCGACGAATAAAAATGAAAATTATGTGGTCAGGCATATTGTCACTGTCTTTAACATATGTGCTTAATTGTCCACTTATTAAGGAATATAGAGATAGACAGTATAATAACCTATGTGACTGTCAAGATATCTTATTAATGAAAATAAGATACCAGATAAACTAACAATTCCTAAATTTGCTTGTAACTAGATAAGTGAACTGTAGATATGTAGATATAAATCCAAATGTACACCTATTAACTCTTTTGGGGCTAGTTCCTGGGCCTTCTGTGTATCCATATGCTAACAAAAAAGGCACAATACCGTGACTGGAACGTACACAAATAACCCTGCAATTGAAGAAAGGGCTTACGACGACGTTTCGGTCCGGCGATGGACCATTTACAAAGTTAGTGTGACTTTGTAAATGGTCAGAGTCGGACCAGCAATCTTCCACCTTCCATTGCCGGATTATTTGTATTATCCATATGCTCTTGCGCTACATTCCTGGGATGGATATGGGGTGCACAATAAACTAGCCACTTCGGTGGCAAAATCTAATCTGTATGAGTTGAGAACATATGTTCTGACTCTACCCTCAAAGTAGGGGTTTACAGGATGTACCTGAGATGGTAAGTACAGTAGTGTTAAGTAAGTGCCTGGAAATACTTTCGTGCAGGTATAGGTATGATTGTGGATGGTGCTGTGTCAGGTGGACGGGACGCAGGAGTGTGGGAACAGGTGGTAACCACTGTTGACCGCTTTAAGGGCATAAAGGCATCGGTGTCCAGCGGAGGACTTTCTAGAAATGTAAAGATGATGTGGAGGAAGGTCGGAAACTTTATTCTAGGTAGTGTGAATGGACGTAGTAGCTGTGGGGGAAAACTTTCTCCCTGGGTATTACAAGGTGATTAACCAGCCACTGTTGTGACAAGGACGATAGTAATGAGCAGCGGTAAGGTAGTAGGAGTGTGGTCACCAGAGAGTCCGGCTTAGATTGCTCATTGTAATAATTTGTTCATGAGTGCAACCATGTACAGACGTAAGTAAATTTACTTACATGATTCATTACCTTGTAACTAGTGAATTAGTACAAACTGTACCTTGTTCAGCTATCAAAACTTTGAGGCCCAGTCTCTGGACTATATATACCTCTGTAATCTGCAAATGCCTTTGTAACTTGTCATGATTGTGACCATCTGAGTTCATTACCTTTGTAACTTGCTCAGCCATCAAACTTTGAGGTCCAGTCCCTGGACCCATTATGTACCACCTCTGTAATCTTTTGACTACCGCCCACAGGATAGGTATAGGGGTGCATAATAAAGATATCAAACTAACTAAGAGAGAGTCCGGGCAGGGCTCCACTCTGCCCTTCAATCAATCAATCAATCAACTTTGTTTTCTGATAATATTACAAAGTGGGGTTTTACATATTATGTTTATTTAGTATTTTATGAAGTAAGTACAAGAGGCCAATAATATGCTGGTATGCCTGGGCATTTCAGGTGATCTTATACAGAGGGAAAAATTCTTAGGAATCCATCTTGACAGTGGCCTCAAATTTCAGACACATATACAACAAATCCATGCTGGGTATCATTAATCAATTATGTTATCTAGATGGCTTCTAATAATATCAGCTATAATTGACTCTAGTAATTTGCCTACAATTGAGGTCAGGCTTATTGGGCGTAGTTTGACAGTAGTGACTTGTCCCTGCTTTAAAAATAGGAATTACATTAGCCATCTTCCACATATCAGCACTACACCTGTTTGAAGAGATAAATTAAAAAATGTTAGATATTGGTTCACAGAGTTCCATTTTTCATTCCTTAAGAACCCTTGCAAAAAGCTCATCAGGACCCGGCGATTTATTTTGTTTCCCGTCGGTCCAGCTGTTTCATAATCATTTCGCTAGTGGGCTGTAATATTAAAAATTTATCTTCTTCTGGGCCTCTGTAAAATTAATACTGGGATTTTTAATGTCTTCCTGTGTGAAAACCCAAAATAATTATTAAAATAGAGCACATATCATTCTCGAAAAAAAAACACATAAGCAGTATAATGTGATCCTTTATTGACAACGTTTCGCCCACGCAGTGCTTTATCGAAGTCACAGACAGATCTACCTGGAAAATGAGCAACAGAGATATATATAGGGTACAGTCAGGTGGAGAATGCGGTCAGGTGGAGAAAGCTGCATGTGAGTCTTAAAGTAGTGTGAAAACATAGTGTGACTTAAAAGGGCCTGCAGTGTCCATTCTTGAGTTCTAGGTGGGATGAAACGTTGAAGAAGTTTCTTGGCAATAGGTTCAGCTATGTTGTGAAGCCTTGCCTCAAAATGCTGAACCCTTTTTTGAAACTTCTTTAACCTATCCCTACAAGAACTTCTATCCACATTTTTCCCCTACTAAGACTCACATGCAGCTTTCTCCACCTGACCCGCTATTCCAACCAATATTTGCTATTTTCCCGGTGATCTGTCTGTGACTCGATAAAGCCGGTGAGGCAACGTTGTCAATGGATCACATTATACTGTTTTGTGTTTATTTTCCATTTGTGTCGGTATTTTATGCCATTTATTTCCAACATATCATTCTCCTTGTCAGTAAGATGCCCAAAATTATTTTTAAGGGGGTTTTTCTTATCCCTAACTTTTGTTCTATACACCTGGAAAAAGCTTTTTTGGGGTTTGTTTTTGAATCCTAGCAACTTTAATTTCATAGTCCCGTTTTGCTTTTCTTATTCCACAACGTCCCTCTTAATGTCAGTATCTGATTTATAAAATGACCCTCACCTCTTTATGCGCCTATAAATTCCTTTCTTCTGCCCTAAAAGATATTTGAGCCTACTATTCATCCATTTTGGGTCATTTCCCACTTGATCAATTTCTTTATACGGGATAAATGTTCTTTGGCAGCCTGTATAGTGTTAAGAAAACTGTCATATTCATACCTCTCTTCTTACCCCGTCCACAGTTGATAAGTTTCTCTAAGTCCATTATAATCTGCTAAGCGAAAATCCGGGGCCATTACTGAATTATCCCTACTATCCTTTACATCCATTCAATGCTAAAGGTAATTGACTTGTGGTCCTTGAGCCGAGTTGCTCTGTAATTTCTAAATTATTAACAAGGGGCTCCCCTTTCTTGCCCGAACCCAAATCAAGTAGGTTATTTCCCCTTGTAGGTTCTGTTACAAACTGCTTCAAAAAGCAATCCCGAACTACTTCTAAAAGTCGTTAGATTCTAAATTCCCTGTCATGAAATTAATCAATCTGACTAAAATTAAAGTCCCTAAATTACTACGTTATCGTGTCTTGTGGCCTTAACAATTTCCTCCCAAAGTAGTCTCCCTTGTTCCCTATCTAAGTTTGGAGGACAGTAAATCACGCCTAAAATCAATTTTCACACCCTCTGAAAATTCTATCCAGACAGACTCTGTATGTGTTAATTCAGACTTTATACCCGTTTTATGCAACAATTTAAATGATCACGGACATAGAGTGCCACCCCACCCCCTTTCCCGATACTTCTGTCTACTTGGAACAATTTAAAACCCTGAATGTGACATTCGGCAGGCAAGTCCCGATTTTCATATTAAACCATGTCTCAGTTATTGCAAAAACATCAATATTACCCGTACTTGCAACTAATCTCAACTCGTCCATCTTATTCCTACTCGACTATTGGTGTAATAATTTAAACCTCCTTTCTCTTTACCTTTTTTTTCTATACTATTATTTGTCACTAGTGTACTGCTTTCCATTCACCTATTCTGCTATTACTAGTCCCTAAACTAATATTACTCTACCTGGGACTTCTCTGTTTTCATAAATACTACTATTGTTTTAACCTTATCTAAAGTTATCACAACTAAGAATGACATGAACATAGAATGAACACTGCAGAAGGCCTACTGGCCCATACAAGGCAGGTCCTTATCAAAACCACCACTACCTAAGAATTTACTCCTGTACTCACGACACTAATCAAACCCAGCCCCTCCCACTCATATATTTGTCCAATCTCTTTTTAAAGCCACCCAAGGTCCTAGCCTCTATCACCCTACTCGGAAGATTGTTCCACGCATCTACAACTCTGTTCGAAAACCAGTACTTGCCTATGTCCTTTCTAAATCTAAATTTATCCAATTTAAATCCGTTATTTCTGGTTCTTACTTGGTTCGATATCCTCAGTATTTTATTAATATCTCCTTTGTTTATGCCCATCATCCACTTGTACACCTCGATGATATCTCCCCTCATTCTACGTCTCTCCAGAGAGTGGAGATTCAATGCTCTAAGTCTATCTTCATACGGGAGATTTCTTATACTGTAAATCATTTTAGTCATTCTTCTTTGTATGTTCTCCAATGAATCTATATCCATCCTGTAGTAAGGAGACCAAAACTGAGCTGCATAATCCAAATGAGGTCTCACTAGTGATGTATAGAGCTGTAAAATAACTTTTGGACTTCTGTTGCTTATACTTCTTGAAATAAATCCTAGTAATCTGTTAGCCTTATTGCGCACACTTAGGCACTGTTGTCTTGGTTTAAGGTTGCTGCTTACCATCACCCCCAAGTCCTTCTCGCAATCTGTATGGCTAAGTTCTACGTTATTTAACTTATAAGTGCTTGGGTTATGGACACTCCCGAGCTTCAGAACCTTGCATTTATCTACATTGAACTGCATCTGCCCTTTTCTGACCACGAATTAAGTTTGTCTAAATCTTCCTGAAGTTCTATGACATCTATGTTTGAATCAATTATCCTACCTATCTTCGTGTCGTCGGCGAATTTGCTCATATCACTAGTAATTCCCTCATCAAGGTCATTGATATATATTATAAATAACAATGGGCCTAAGACTGATCCCTGTGGAACACCACTTGTTACAAGTCCCCATTCGGATTTAACCCCAATTATGCACACTCTGCTTCCTATTGGTGAGCCATGACTCGATCCATGACAGCACTTTTCCCCCAATGCCATGAGCTGCCACTTTCTTTAACAGTCTCTGGTGCGGTACTCTATCAAAAGCCTTACTAAAGTCTAAATAAACAATATCGAATTCTTTATCGTGATCAACAGCCTCAAAAGCTTTACTGAAGAAGGTTAATAAATTAGATAGGCAGGAACGGCCCTCGTGAATCCATGCTGGGTATCATTAATCAAATTATGGTTATCTAGATGGCTTCTAATAATATCAGCTATAATTGACTCTAATAATTTGCCTACAATTGAGGTCAGGCTTATTGGGCGGTAGTTTGACGGTAGTGACTTGTCCCCTGCTTTAAAAATAGGAATTACATTAGCCATCTTCCACATATCAGACACTACACCTGTTTGAAGAGATAAATTAAAAATGTTAGATATTAGAGTACCACATCAGAGACTGTTAAAGAAAGTGGCTGCTCATGGCATTGGGGAAAAGTGTTGTCATGCGAGTCATGGCTCACCAATAGGAAGCAGAGGGTGTGCATAAATGGGGTTAAATCAGAGTGGGGATCTGTAACAAGTGGCGTTCCTCAGGATCGGTTTTGGGCCCATTATTGTTTATAATATATATAAATGACCTTGACGAGGAATTTCTAGTGATATGAGCAAATTGCTGATGACAACGAAGATAGGCAGGATAATCGATTCAGTGAACTACAGGAGGTTTGGAGCAAACTCAATTCCTGGTCAGAAAAATGGCAGATGCAGTTCAATGTAGATAAATGCAAAGTTCTAAAGCTCGGGAGTGTCCATAACCCAAGCACTTTAAGTTAAATAACGTAGAACTTAGCCATACAGATTGAGAAGGACTGGGGTGATGGAAGCAGCAACCTTAAACCAAGACAGCAATGCCTAAGCTACGTAATAAGGCAAATAGATTACTGGGATTTATATCAAGAGTGTTAGCAACAGAAGTCAGACGTTATATTACAGCTTTATACATCATTAAGAAGGCCTCACCTAGATTACGCAGCTCAGTTCTGGTCTCCATATTACAGAATGGACATAAATTCGTTAGAAAACATTCAGCGTAGAATGACTAAATTAATACATAGCATTAGAAATCTTCCCTTACGAAGAAAGATTGAAGACCCTTAAATTACATTCACTTGTAAGACGTAGAATGAGGAGACATGATCGAGGTATACAAGTGGAAAATAGGTATTAAAAAAGGGGGATATAAATAAGGTCTTGAGGTATTCTCCCCAGAGAGAACCCGCATAATGGATTCAAGTTAGATAAGTTTAGATTTAGAAAGGATATAGGAAAGTATTGGTTTGGAAATAGGGTAGTTGATGAATGGAACAGTCTGCCTAGTAGGGTTATTGAAGCAAGGACCTGGGTAGTTTTAAATTTAGGTTGGATAAATTCATGAGTGAAAGGGTTGGATTTGAGTGGGAATTGCACATGGTAAATAAATTATCAGCTTATTTTTGGGTAGCATTGAAAATTAGGTTGAACAAATATTCTGTTGGTGGGATGGAATGTGAAGGACCTGCCTAGAATGGGCCAACAGGCCTGCTGCAGTGTTCCTCCTTTCTTATGTTCTTATGTTCTTATTTAATATTTAAATGCACTGAGGATTCCCATATATACTGAACATAGTTATAATAATGTTAAAAATATAAAATAAAGTTAAAGTATTGGTATTGACCAAAATTGGGTATCGGTATCAGCAATTTTTATCAATCCCATTCCTAGACTGATTTCGTAAATGTTACTCGCAGATGACACAGTGCTACTTGAAAATTCAGAAAAAATGCCGCATTATTTTGTGGAAGAATGTGGAAAGGTTATGTGAATACACAATACACGTGGCAATGTTATTTTGTTTCTGGGAGACTCGAAGTTTCTGACACTAACATAATATTACGGTGTTGCTTCTACTTTACAGATGATTTTCAGCCAGCCATATTACCAAATTCACTGTCGATAATTATCATATTATCCAAAATTTCAAACGATTATCAATCACCTAGTTTACCAAATTTACTACCAATAATTTTTAATTAATTCCAGTATTTTCATATAATACATGAAGATATTCATGCCCACACTGTTCCCCTTGAACCCACATATAAGCTTTATGAACGTTTAATTATGTATGTTGTCCTTAATCTGATTTGTGGCTCATAATACTGATAGATGAAGCTCGTTTGGTCTGCAGTAACATTGGTGGGACTCAAATTACAGTAATCGTGGACAGCTCCAGCCAAAGTCGAGGTTATGATTTATGTTCCAGACGCCGACGACTCCATATACTGCTTGATGAGTCGTGCTCAGTGTCTCAAAGGTGCACCTAACTGCGGCTTCGTTTTAGAACATAAGGAGGAATACTGCAGTAAGTATGTTGGCCCATACTGGGAAGGTGCTTCAAAATCCAACCCACTAACAGAATATTTGCCCAACCCATTTTAAATGCTACCCAAGCAATAAGCTTTTATAGATCTATTAACTCACGGGCAAGTCTCACTCATGTATTTATCAACCTAAATTTGAAACTACCCAAAGTTTTAGCTTCATAATCCTACTATGCAGACAATAACCCGACATTGTCGGTATCATACTTCGCCAGCCCTTTAATTAATACTAATGCTAGCAATCACAGTGAGACGTAATTTTGTTTATCCTAATAATCAATAAGTTTGGAAAAGACCTTTTTTTCCCAAAAATGAACTCAGCAATTATTGAGTTAAAAAGTTTGACATTATTTTTGTATATTTTTATATGTATTTTCTTTATTTGCCCGAAAATTAGTGACTAAATAATTGTGTTTTTAAGTTAACAGCAGCAACGCAGATAACACAAGATGATTTTTTTTTGGGAAAAAAATGGTATAAAAACCGACACAATGGAAAAATAAACACATAAAAAGATAATGTGATCCTTTATTAAACGTTTCGCCCCGCAGGGGTTTATCAGTCACAAACAGACTACCTGGATAAAAGAAAAAAGGGGTTTATAGGTTTAGTCAGGGGGAAATGCTGGGTCGGTGGAGAATTTTGTGACAGCTACAAAGTAGGGTGATAGTTTAAAAACCCGGAAAAAAAAGGACCCGAGTGTTCCATTCTTTTGTTCTATGTGGGGTGATGAAGAAGTTAAAGGTTCACATGTTTGAAGCCCCTTGTTCTGGGAAGTTGTTTTGGTAACAGATAAGTGGTGATTCCAGGATTCTTCGGTATTGGTGTTGTCTTCTGGCGATGAGTCTTGCGTTTCTGTAGTTGATTAAATGGTTGTGTAAATTTTGGTGTTGAAC
>WNWK01039015.1:0-17657 GCA_009830355.1 Cherax destructor
GTGTGGTGATGATAGTGTAGTGTGGTGATAGTGTAGTGTGGTGATAGTGTAGTGTGGTGATAGTGTAGTGTGGTGATAGTGTAGTGTGGTGATGGTTGTGTAGTGTGGTGATGGTAGTGTAGTGATGGTTGTGTAGTGTGGTGATGGTAGTGTAGTAGTGATGGTAGTGTAGTAGTGATGGTAGTGTAGTAGTGATGGTAGTGTTGTGGTGATGGTAGTGTAGTGGTGATGGTAGTGTAGTGGTGATGGTAGTGTAGTGGTGATGGTAGTGTTGTGATGGTAGTGTAGTAGTGATGATACTGTAATAGTGATGGTAGTGTAGTGATAATGGTATAGTAGTAGCGATGGTAGTGCAATGGTGATGTGATTGGTAGTGTAGTGGATGTGGTAGTGTAGTGATGGTTATTATAGTGTAGACTGTAATGTTGTGATGGTAGTGTAGTGAGATGATAGTAGTGTAGTATGATAATGATAGTGTAGTGGTGATGACAGTTGTGTAGTGATGATGGTAGTGCAGTGGTGATTATAGTGTTGTGATGGTAGTGCAGTGGTGATTATAGTGTTGTGATGGTAGTGTAGTGGTGATAGTGCAGTGGTGATGGTAGTTTAGTAGTGATGGCAGTTTAGTGATGATAGTATAGTAGTGATGATAGTGTAGTAGTGATGGTAGTTTAGTGGTGATGATAGTGTTGTGTCGACTCTCTGAACCATTTATCTACATGTTCCTATGTATACACAGAGAGATAGAGAGAGAGAGAGACCAAGAAAACTACACAAGCTGGACAACAGTGGAGGGGCATCAAGGTTGGTCAACACTCTCACATCACACAGTCTTCCCCGAGTAATAAAAATGAAAGAAAAATGAAGGGAATGAAGGCAAGAGAGAGAGAGAAAGAAGCAGTGTTTGCTCTGCACAGTTGATTGCCTGTGTGAACCTTCCCTGATTGTCTTTCCTGGTGAATCAGACACATGTGCAACCCCCGGGTATCTATACTGATGAATATAGACACAGGTGTTGCATATGTGTCTTATTTGTCATTTGGTCGGTATTGTTTACCGACCAGTTGGTCGGTGAAAGTCTTAAGTCTCACACGAAACTGCCCACAAACGCGAAGAATGAAACCCACAATACCGTGGTTTCAACAATTTACGACCCACAATACTGTTTCTTCAACAGTTCACAAGCCACACTACCCTGGCTGCAACAGTTCATAACTAATTTGTCAGTATGCAAGAGACAGCTGTGTTGTACTGTGTTGGGCTCACAAGAGACTGATATACCTTTGAAATATACCTTTGAAGAGTTTTGAGAGTTTATCTACTCTCTGAGCCCAGCCATGGGTCAGGCTCGTCTGGTGCTTGACTGGACCTGAGTTCATTCCCAGGGAGGGCGAGACAGCAGTGAATAAGTGTTAGTAGATTGTCAAGCCTAGCATGCAGGGGACAGGACCCCAGGACCTCACACACACACACACACTCTCTCTCTGTGTATGTCAAAAAGTATGTGCAAAAGTACATACAGTGGTCCCTCGGTTTTCGCCGAAAATTCGTTCCAGAATGCTGCTCAAGTGCCATTACCGAACGAATTTACTTCCTTAAGAAATAATGTCATGTAGGTTAGTCTATTTCAGACCCCCAAAAATACACTTGCAACAGCACTTACGAAAATACACTTACATAAATGTTCGAGTTTGTAAATGCACGAAAACCGAGGGGACCACTGTACAGTGAGCCCCCGGTTCTCGTCGGCAATCCGTCAGAGAGGGCCCGTCGACCACCGGTTTGGTCGAACTCCAATTCTATTTTCCCCATAAGAAATAATGGAAATAAAATTAATCCGTCCCAGACATCCAAAAGTATTAAAATAAAATATTTTTTAGAACTTTTTGACATTAAATTAAACACAATTTTATAACAAAATTATAAATAAATAGTACAATAACATGTCACTTACTTTTATTGAAGAGTTGTTGATGTGTGGAGGAGGGGAGAAGGTGGAGTAGTATGCTAGTGTTTGGAAGGGGAATCCCCTTCCATTAACACTGCAGGTAACAAGTTCTTTTCTGGGGTTACTTCCCTTTTTCTTTTAATGCCACTAGGACCAGCTTGAGAGTCACTGGACCCCTCTAACAAAAAATCTGTCCAGGGAGCTCTGTGTCTGGCGGTTCTTTAAAATGTCCTTAAAATGTAACAAGACATTGTCATTAAACATGTCGCAAACACGGCGTGCAACATCTTGGTTAGGGTGATAATCATCCATGAAGCCTTGCACATCAGCCCATTTGTCACAGATCTCCCTAATCCTTGAAGAAGGCACATTCTTCCATCTCGGTTCCACCTCCTCCTCCTCTGGACCATTTTCCTGACCTGTGGTCTCTTGTTGCAGTTGCTGTTGAAGCTCTTGCTGATCTTCAGTGGTTAACTCTTCATTGTGCTCCTCCACCAACTCTTCCACATCCTGGGTACAAACATCCAACCCCATGGACTTGCCCAGTTCCACAATTTCTTCCACAACAGGCTCAGGCTCAGGGTTCTGAGGCTCAGCCCCAAAACCTTCAAAATCTAGGACACAGTCTGGCCACAATTTTCTCCAGGCAGAGTTCAAAGTCCTGGTAGTCACTCCCTCCCAAGCCTTACCTATAAGCTTTACACAATGCAGGATATGGAAATGCTCTTTCCAAAAGTCTTTTAGTGTCATATCCATGTCTGTGGTTACATCAAAGCACTTTTGAAACATTGCTTTGGTGTAGAGTTTTTTAAAGTTGCAAATGACCTGCTGGTCCATGGGCTGGAGGAGAGGAGTGGTATTAGGGGCAAGAACTTCACTTTGATGAACTCACAGCCCTGCACAATTTGCTCTGCCAAGTCTGGAGGATGACCAGGAGCATTGTCCATTATCAGGAGACACTTAAGTGGTAAATTATTTTCCTCAAGATATTTCTTCACACTGGGGCCAAACACGTTTTTGAACCATTCAAGGAAAATTTCCCTAGTGACCCATGCCTTACTGTTAGACTTCCACATCACACACAAATTAGACTTTTTGATACCACATCTGCCAAACACTCGGGGATTTTCAGAATGATACACCAGTAAAGGCTTCACTTTGCAATCACCACTGGCATTAGCACACATCATGAGAGTGAGCCTGTCTTTCATAGGCTTATGTCCTGGCTGTGCCTTTTCCTCCTTTGTAATGTAGGTCCTGTTTGGCATTTTCTTCCAAAACAGGCCTGTTTCGTCACAATTGAACACTTGTTGTTGTTGGAATTGTTCAGCCTCTATGTACCCCTGGAATTCTTGCACATATTTTTCAGCAGCATTTTTGTCAGAACTGGCTGCCTCACCATACCTCACAACACTATGTATGCCACTTCGCTTCTTAAATCTGTCAAACCAGCCTTTGCTGGCTTTAAATTCGTTCACTTCATCACTCGTTGCAGGCATTTTCTTGACGAGATCATCATGCAACTGCCTTGCTTTTTCACATATTATTGCCAGCGTAACACTATCTCCTGCTAACTGTTTCTCGTTGATCCACACCAACAACAAAGTTTTCACTTGTTCCAGCACTTGAGATCTCTGTTTTGTGACCATACTTGCACCTTTCGCAACAACAGCATCCTTGATTTCCTTTCTCTTGGCTAAAATGGAAGAGATGGTGGAATGGGATTTGCCAAAGAGCCTGGCCAGCTCAGTGACACGCACTCCACTTTCATATTTTGCTATCATCTCCTTCAATTCTACCGTATTTCTGACATTCTTTACCACAGGCTTGGCACTAGGAGCTTTCTTGGGGCCCATGGTGGCTTATTTACCAGTTGCAAGCACTAAAAACACTGGAATAATGACAATATATATGGTATGAATGCGTGGGTGGTGCGTGGGTAGTGTTCGCTCGCTTGTAAACAATAACACACTGAGTGCCTGGGCGCCCAGCTGGGCCACGGCCACATGCGTACGCGTTCGGGACGGATAGCCGACTCGTCAAACTCCGAGTGGCCGCCTAATACCGAGTCAAAAATATTGTAAAAATCCCCGTCGAACACCGATTTGGCCGAGCACCGACGCCGTCGAACACCGGGGGCTCACTGTATATGTAAACCCCACATTGTAATCTTAACAGAGAAATAAAGCATTTTCATTTTCAGTGGGGTGTACATGCCAAAAGCCCCTTGTATGCAGAGCATTATGGGCAAACTTAAAATTAACTTAAAATTAATTATGCTATAATAGACTAAATGGTAAAAATTATAGTAAACAATTTACAATACAGTGGACCCCGGAAATCGAACAGCTCCCAACTCAAACTATTATGTAAGTGTATTTTTGTAAGTGCTTTTGTAAGTGTATTTTTGGGGGTCTGAAATGGACTAATCTAATTTACATTCGTCCTTATGGGAACAAATTCGTTCGGTAACGGCACTAGAACAGCATTCTGGAATGAATTATGTTCGATTTCCGGGGGTTCACTGTATAAGTATAATTGATTATTTAAGCAATAAAATTTGAACATATCAATTTTGAAGCATGATAGTTTTACAATTTTGAAGCATTACAGTCTTATAATAGGTCAACATAATCAATTTATTATTTGTAGTAATGCAATTTATTAAATACAGTGGACCTCCGAGTTTCAACCACCTCAAAACTCGAACAGTTATGTATACCTTTGAAGAGTTTACCTTTGAAGAGTTTCTAGAGTATCTACTCTCTGAGCCCGGCCATGGGCCAGGCTCGTCTGGTGCTTGCCTGGTCAACCAGGCTGTTGCTGCTGGAGGCCCGCTGCCCCACATATCCATCACAGCCTGGTTGATCTGGCACCTGGTGAAGATATTTGTCCAGTTTCCTCTTGAAGGCTTCTACACTGGTTCCAGCCGTGTTTCGGATATCTTCTGGTAAGATGTTGAATAGTCTGGGACCCCGGATGTTAATACAGTGCTCCCGTATTGTCCCCACCGCACCCCTGCTCCTCACTGGGTTTATTTTACACTTTCTCCCATATCTCTCACTCCAGTATGTTGTTATGGCAGTGTGCAGATTTGGGACCAGGCCCTCAAGTACTTTCCATGTATATATTATCATGTATCTCTCTCTCCTCCGCTCCAATGAGTACATGTTCAAGACTTGAAGGCGTTCCCAATAATTTAGATGTTTCAATGGCTCAATGTGAGCCGTAAACGATCTCTGGATTTGTTCCAGCTCTGCTATTTCTCCTGCCCTGAACGGGCCGTCAGCACTGAGCAGTATTCTAAGTGAGGGAGCACTAGCGATTTGAATAGTGTCACCATCGGCATTATTTCCCTTGTTTTGAAAGTTCTCAATACCCACCCCGTCATCTTCCTGGCTGTTGTGATCTTTGTCTTGTTATGGTCTTTAAACGACAGATCAGCAGACATAATTATTCCCAAGTCCTTTACGTGTTCCTTTCGTTCTATGTGGTGACCCTCTTGCGTTTTGTATATAGTGTTCCTTTTGAGTTCTTCATTTTTTCCATACCTAAGCAGCTGAAACTTATCACCATTGAACGTCATGTTGTTCTCCACTGCCCATTGGAAGACCCTGCTTATGTCCTCCTGTAATTTTTCAGTGTCCTCTACCGTAGTGACTTTCATGCTTATTTTAGTGTCATCTGCAAATGATGATACAAAAGTGTGCTGGGTGTTTTTATCTATGTCTGCTATGAGGATGAGAAACAGCAGAGGTGCCAGGACAGTGCCTTGGGGCACTGAGCTTTTGACCTCGCTGATGCTGGATCTTGCCCTGTTCACTACTACTTTTTGTGTTCTTTGTGTTAGGAACTCAAAATCCATCTGCCTACCTTCCCGTAATGCCTATGGCCCTCATTTTGTGCGCTATCACTCCATGATCGCATTTGTCAAACGCCTTTGCAAAATCTGTGTAAATCACATCTGGTTTTGGTCGTCCTCATGCCTCAGTCTGTCATAATGGTTCAGCAGCTGGAAGGCATGATCGACCGCTCTAGCCATGTGGTCGGGTTATGTTGGTTGTGCTGGTCCATGAACTTTGTAATCTGCCGTCTCATCACTCTTTCAAAGATTTTTATGATGTGAGAAGTAGGGCTACTGGTCTGTAATTTTAGCTAGTGCTTATACTCCTTATGCAAAGGAGCTATGTCTGCACTCTTTAGCCTTGGAATTTCACCTAGATCTAAGCTCTTTCTCCACAGAATACTAAGGGCTCTTGCAATGGTACTTAGCAAGAGCCCTTAGTATTCTGTGGAGAAAGAGCTTAGATCTAGGTGAAATTCCAGAGGCCTTAAAGAGTCAGACATAGCTCCTTTGCATAAGGGAGGTAGTAGAGCACTAGCAAAATTACAGACCAGTAGCCTCACTTCTCACATCATAAAATCTTTGAAAGAGTGATGAGACGGCAGATTACAAAGTTCATGGACCAGCACAACCAACATAACCCGAACCAGCATGGCTTTAGAGCGGGTCGATCATGCCTGTCACAGCTGCTGAACCATTATGACAGAATTACGGAGGCATTGGAGGACGACCAAAAGTGCTTTTGTAAGTGTATTTTTGGGGGTCTGAAATGGACTAACCTACTCTACATTATTCCTTATGGGAACAAATTCGTTCGGTAATGGCACTTGAACAGTCTTCGGGAATGAATTATGGCCGAAACTCGGGGGGGGGGGTCCACGGTACAAATCAATTATTTGTATTGCAATAACAGTTTATATGGTCATTAGATGAGTTACAAGGAGGACAAGAGAAGATAAGATAAGATTTTCTTCGGATTTTTAACCCCGGAGGTTTAGCCACCCAGGATAACCCAAGAAAGTCAGTGCTCCATCGAGGACTGTCTGTCTTATTTCCATTGGGGTCCTTAATCTTGTCCCCCAGGATGCGACCCACACCAGTCGACTAACACCCCAGGTACCTATTTGCTGCTAGGTGAGCATGACAACAGGTGTAAGGAAACACGTTGAAATGTTTCCACCCGCCGGGAATCAAACCCGGGCCCTCCGTGTGTGAAGCGATAGCTCTAGCCACTGGGCCACCTAAGAGAATGGATTATTTTATTTGGTAATGCTATAGAAACAAAGTTAGGTAAGGTTGCATTAATTATAACTGGTTTATACATTTATGAGATATAAGTTTTGAGGCTAAGGGAGTAACAGTGAATAATGGTATTTTGAGGCTGTGGCGAGTGATTTATTAACTTTGTAGGTAATGTTAAGTATTGTTTATTTAGTTTTGGGTGAGTAGGTGGTTTTTCAGCAGTTTTGAATTGATGTACAGACAGGGTTTCTTTGGTAATCACAGGTAATGAATTCCAAATTTTTTGTACCATATGGTTCAAAACCATAGAATTCCTCTTCAAATAAACTTCCATCAGTGTTAGAACTATCACTTGGTAAGAGGAGAGTTACAATTCACCAGGGAGTGAGAGCTTCCTTGCCGCGAGGCATGATGAAGAAAGCGTACTGTGATGGCATTCCCACAATGCAATGCGGGTGCCCCAATTTTTTGTTTACTGCGCACACTGACCACGCAGACCCATTCTCTTAGATGTAGGCCTACCAGCCTTCTCGCACTAAATTTGAAGTTGCTAGATTTATGGTGTAGTTTTACGGCTTGGACCCTGGCTTCAAAGCCATAGCACTATGTGACGGACTCTCAAAGGGTTAAGTATACATGTATATTGTTGCAAAATTTAGCATCTTATTTTTAATATTTGTCATTTTACACCTATTTTACAATAGAGCAGTTATCATTATATATACAGTGGTACTTCGACTTACGAGTGCCCCAACTTACGAGTTTTCCGAGTTACGAGCCGTTGCTCGTCGATTTTTTTGCTTTGAGTTGCGAGCCAAAATCTGAGTTACGAGCGAGCTTCAGATATGCCGCCACTAGTTGGTGGCGTGTCTGAAGTCAAATCCAACTCTGTACCCAGAGGAATGTCAGGTACTTCATCCCATCCCACATGCTCTTCCAAGACATAACTTGAAGGATAATACTCCTACACTAATCCCAGATTGTAGTGAGGCACCTCATCCCTTGTTTGGTTCTCATATAAATCCGGGGAAGAGGTAACCTCCATTTCAACACTGTTTTTCCAGAGACATTAAGGTGGGTGGAGTAGTGATGGTGGTGGGTGGAGTAGTGATGGCGGTGGGTGGAGTAGTGATGGCGGTGGGTGGAGTAGTGATGGCGGTGGTGGAGTAGTGATGGTGGTGGAGTAGTGATGGCGGTGGGTGGAGTAGTGATGGCGGTGGGTGGAGTAGTGATGGCGGTGGGTGGAGTAGTGATGGCGGTGGGTGGAGTAGTGATGGCGGTGGGTGGAGTAGTGATGGCGGTGGGTGGAGTAGTGATGGCGGTGGGTGGAGTAGTGATGGCGGTGGGTGGCGTAGTGATGGCGTGGTGGCAGTGGGTGGGTCGAGTGATGGCGGTGGGTGGCGTAGTGATGGCGGTGGGTGGCGTAGTGATGGCGGTGGGTGGCGTAGTGATGGCGGTGGGTGGCGTAGTGATGGCGGTGGGTGGAGTACTGATGGGTGGAATATACAACATTTCTTATTTATAAATACATTTTTCTTATTTAAAAATCCGTAAAAAAAAAATTTTTTTGGGGGGGGGGGCTGAGGAAAATTGGTTTGATATTCGAGCAAATTGAGTTATGAGCTGGGTTAAGGAATGAATTAAACTCATAAGTAAAGGTACCACTGTATAATGTACTGTAATTCATAACTTAAAAATAATGGGTTTTACCAACTGCTGCACTGTTTTTTTTCCATCCTTTCATCTAGCTATACTGCATTATCTTTCTTATTTAAGCAGTTTATTTTTCTTGTATGCATTACCTTTGAATACTTTTAATTCAGTTCCTGTGTTAATTTCTAATTTTCAACGAACCGGCCACATCCCACCAAGGCAGGGTGACCCAAAAAGAAAAACAAAAGTTTCTCTTTTTAACTTTAGTAATGTATACAGGAGAAGGGGTTACTAGCCCCTTGCTCCCGGTATGTTAGTTGCCTCTTAGGACGCACATGGCTTACGGAGGAAGAATTCTGTTCCACTTTCCCATAGAGATAAGAGGAAATAAACAAGAACTAGTAAGAAAATAGAAGGAAACCCAGAGGGGTGTGTGTGTATATATATATGCCTGTATATGCATGTGTAGTGTGACCTAAGTGTAAGTAGAAGTAGCAAGATGTACCTGAAATCTTTTATGTTTATGAGACAGAAAAAAGACACCAGCAATCCCTCCATCATGTAAAACAATTATAGGCTTCCGTTTTACACACTCGCTTGGCAGGACGGTAGTACCTCCCTGGGCGGCTGCTGTCTACCAACCTACTACCTAGACTGTGTTAATTTAAACCTCCTGAAATGCTGAGAAAACAGTAAAGCTTTGGTTTGATGACCCTTGAACTGGAAAATTACAGAGTGCATTTACTACTCGATAAGAACCAATAGTCTATAAACTACTGGGAATGTCTCAGAACTGAAAATGTACCCTTTTGGAAAAAAGAAGAGAGATGCATAATAAGAATATACATGTACACATGGAGGATATTGGAAGGCCTGGTCCCAAATCTGCACACTACCACAATGTTCTAGAGTGAGAGATGGGAAGTACAAAATAGATCCAGTGAAAAACAGAAGCCATGGTTACAATTTGAGGGCACTACAGTAACATCAGTGGGCCTAGTTTTTTCAATCTGTTACCAGCAGGTGCCAGAAATATTGGCAGAACCAATGTAGAGGAACCTAGTTCACTACTTTGGTGTGCCAGGTCAACCAAGCTGAGATGGATATGTAGGCAGATGGGTTGTCAACAGCAACAATCAGGTCAGGTAGGCAATCAACAGGGTGCCTAGTCCAGACCAGGGCTGTGGGAGTAGGAAAACTTGCAAATCATGTCATATGTAAGGTACTTTGGAAATATTAGACAAATTCCTCTGGGTCAGTTTAATTTGAAAACAAAAAACAGAGTTCTTTGTTTACAGAATTGTCCATTATTGTTACAATCACGGTAAAGCAGTCCCGTCACTGTTCACTACAGTTGCAAGTACTGAAGTACTGGCCACTTTGTGGCCAGTTTGTGACAGTTTACTGTAATATATGTTTTGTAAAAATCTTTAGAATGTTAGGATTATGATGCCCACACTGTACCAAATATGCCTACAGGATCAACACCCTCATAAAGTGGTAATACTTTATGCTGTATCTTTCACTCTTAACCACCAAAATGTCTTGCTCATTCTTTTCTTTATGACGCTCCATCATGTAGACCAGGTGAAGAATTAAGATCTGAGTATACATGTCACAGTTATAAGTTGGACTTCTGTGTTAATATGGAATACAATTTATTTCTTTTCTTTGCTCGTGTACATAGGTTTACATTACAATCATAAATTGAGGTGCAAGGAGAGCCTCTGGCATTCCTTGGCATTAGGGGCAGCTTAATCTAATGGCTTATAGACTATGAACATAATATTGGAGTAATTGAGTGAGTTTGTATTGGTAGATCGTTCAAATAATGATATGATGATAATACATTGTTCATTACAAAATGATGATAGACATTGTAACTAGTGTTTAGTAGGATGGAACATAATAGTAAAAATTAAATTATCTTAATGAAAATAACATTGAGCATTTTGAGAGTAATTTACAGTTTGAGTATTTAGTTTAGGGTGATTAGGTGGTAACATAATTGTAAAAATTGAAATTGGTTATAGGAAAATAACTTTGAGCATTTTTGAAAGCAATTTACAGTACGAGTACAGTGGTACCTCGGTTAACGATGGTCCCCAAACTCGCCCTTTTATGTAAGTTTATTTTTTTAAATGCTTTTGTAAGTGTATTTTTGGGGGTCTAAAAGGACTAGTCTATTTTACATTATTCCTTATGGGGATAAATTCGTTTGGTAATGGCACTTGAACAGCATTCTGGAACAAAAAAATATCGTTAACCGAGGTACCACTGTATTTACATAGTTTAGGGTGAGTAGGTGGTTTTTGAGAAGTCTTAAATTGATTTTCAGACAATGTTATTTTAGCATTTCCTGGTAATGAGTTCCAGATTCTGGGGCCCTTTATGTGCATAGAATTCTTACATAGGTTGCTGTGGACATGGGGTACATCAAAAAGTGATCTGTATCTTGTGTTATGGTCATGGGTCCTATTAAAGTTGGTGAGGAGAATTTTGAGCGGAGGGTTTATATTAGAATGTAGAGTTCCTTGTACAGTGGTACCTCGACTTACGTTGTTATCACCTTACGTTATATTCGATATCCGTTACTTATAACGTAAGAAATTTGTATGCGACATCCGTTGTTTGATTCGTCTTACGCCTTTCGTACCGGACCTGTTCGCTTGGAGCCCAGCTGAGCGCGCACTCCAGGGAGCGTCAGTGTGCTATTGTTTACAAGCGAGAGCGACCACCCACCCACACCCACGCATTCATACCAGTATATTGTCATTATTCCACTGTTTTTAGTGCTTGCAACTGCTAAATAAGCTACCATGGGTCCAAGGAAAGATCCTAGTGCTAAGCCTGTGGCAAAGAGGAACAGAAATATATTTACGATAGAAATGAAGAAGGAGATAATAGAAAAATATGAAAGTGGAGTGCGTATCAGTGAGCTGGCCAGGCTGTATGGTAAACCCTATTCTACCATCTCTACCATTGTGGATAAGAAATATTTAAGTAAAATCAAGGAAGCTGTTGTTGCAAAAGGTGCATCTGTGATCACAAAACACAGACCACAAGTGCTGGAAAATGTGGAAAGGTTGTTGTTGGTGTGGATCAACGAGAAACAGTTAGCAGGAGATACTGTTTCGGAGGGAATAATATGTGAAAAAGCAAGGCAGTTGCATGATGATCTCCTTAAGAAAATGCCTGCAACGAGTGAAGTGAGCGAATTTAAAGCCAGCAGAGGCTGGTTTCAAAAATTTAAGAAGCGTACTGGCATACATAGTGTTGTGAGGCATGGTGAGGAGCCAGTTGTGACAAAAGTGCGGCTGAAAAATATGTGCCTGAATTCCAGGAGTACATAGAGGCTGAACAATTCCTCCCCCAACAAGTGTTTAATTGTGATGAAACAGGCCTGTTTTGGAAGAAAATGCCCAACAGGACCTACATTACTCAGGAGGAAAAGGCACAGCCAGGACATAAGCCTATGAAAGACAGGCTAACTTTGATGCTTTGTGCCAATGCCAGTGGTGATTGCAAAGTGAAGCCTTTACTAGTGTATCTTTTGAAAATCCCAGTGTTTGGCAGATGTGGTGTCAGCAAGTCTAACTTGTGTGTGATGTGGAAGTCTAACAAAAGGCTTGGGTCACAAAGGACATTTTCTTAGATTGGTTCAATGAAGTGTTTGGCCCCAGTGTGAAGAAATATCTATTGGACAATAATTTGCCACTTAAGTGCCTCCTGATAATGGACAATGCTCCTTGTCATCCTCCAAACTTGGTAGAGAAAATTGTGGAGGAGTTTAAATTCATCAAAGTGAAGTTCTTGCCCCCTAATACCACTCCTCTCCTCCAGCCCATGGACCAGCAGGTCATTTCCAACTTTAAAAACTCTATACCAAAGCAATGTTTCAAAAGTGCTTTGATGTGACCCTGAACATGAACATAACCCTAAGAGAATTTTGGAAAAAAACATTTCCATATGCTGCATTGTGTACACCTTATAGGTAAGGCTTGGGAGGGAGTGACTACCAGGACTTTGAACTCTGCCTGGAGAAAATTGTGGCCAGACTGTGTCCTAGAGAGGGATTTTGAAGGTTTTGGGGCTGAGCCTCAGAACCCTGAGCATGAGCCTGAGCCTGAGCCTGTTTTGGAAGAAATTGTGGAATTGGGCAAGTCTTTGGGGTTAGAGGTGAGTGGTGAGGATGTGGAACAGTTGGTGGAGGAGCACAAGGAAGAGCTAACCACTGAAGATCTGCAAGAGCTTCAACAGCAACTGGAACAAGAGAGCAGAGGTCAGGACAATGGTTCAGAGGAGGAGGTGGAGGTGGAACAAAAATGGAAGAATGTGCCTTCTTCAAGGATTAGGGAGATCTGTGCCAAATGGAGTGATGTGCAAGCATTTATGGATGAATATCACCCTAACCATGCTGTTGCAGGCCGTGCTGGCAACCTGTACAATGACACAGTGGTGTGTCATTTCAGGGATGTGTTAAAGAATCGCCAGACACAGAGCTCCCTGGACAAATTTGTTGTTAGAAAGAGGTCTAGTGACTCTCAAGCTGGTCCTAGTGGCATTCAAAGAAAAGGGAAGTAACCCCAGAAAAGAACTTACCACCTGCAGTGTTAATGGAAGGGATTCCCCTTCCAAACACTAGCATACTACTCCACCTTCTCCCCTCCTCCGTCCTCCACACATCAACAACTCTTCAATAAATGTAAGTGACATGTTATTGTACAATATGTGCATGTGTATTTATGTATTCTTTATTCAATTATTTATTATTTAATGTCCAAAAGTTCTAAAAAATATTTTATTTAACTACTTTTGGAAGTCTTGGACGGATTAAATTTATTTCCATTATTTCTTATGGGGAAAATTGATTCGTGTTACGTTTGTTTCGTCTTAAGAAATGCCCTCTCTGACGGATTAAAAACGTAAGTCGAGGTACCACTGTATGTAGTAGGCACAAGAGTAAGTGTGAATGTTCTTTATGGTGAGCAGTTTTAGGCTTTTGAATATTGGTGGAGTATGCTGTCTAGAGTGGGAATTTGTTATTGTTCTGACTGCAGCCTTTTGCTGGGTTATGAGTGGTCTAGGGAAGAAAATAACATGTGTAATTCATGTTTATTATGTTAACAATAAATTTTTCTTCTTAGTTCTTGTGTCTAATCAGACACCAGTCTGCAGAGCAGATGTAAAATTAAGATTCTGGATAGGCATGTTGCCATTATTATTTGGAATTCCACAATGTTATGAGATAAAATGATGATTACTTGACAGCAGAATAGTCACTGTTGTGATTTGACTACTGGGTCATACCAATGAGCTGCATGTGCTGCCTGTCAGAGTATAGTATTTTAGCCAAGCAATTTGGGAAAAGCCCCAATTTTTACACAAGTGAAAATCCTGGATGATCAGATTTGAAAAAATGTACAGATCTTTATTGTACAGTTAAGTGAAATTAGACTCTTCTAGCTCTTTGTGATAATGAAAATGGAAGTGTGTGTGAAAGGAAGGGCAGTGTATAACTTGAATATAATCTGAGTAGTGTCTCATCTACTTAAATGTTCAACTCATTACTCTCAAAGTGTATGGAGAGGAGGTGATAATACATTAACTATAATAATTTCATTTCATTTACATGCATTAGATGAAATATAAACTTAATTGTACAGTATATTGAAAGGTAAATCAGTGTTTATTTTCAATCATAAAATGTATTGTTTCAGCTCACTGTACCCAGACTCACAGCCAGAACATGAGTAAGCAGGCTGCCAGACAAGCTCGCACAGTAGATATAGAATTTACTGTTAATCACCGACAACAGGACAGCCATCGGCAAGACGACAGAGGGGCAGAGGAGGTCGGGGAGGAAGAGGAGGCAGGGGTGGAAGAGGTGGAAGGTAATGTAAAATGTTTTATTTGTATTTAGTTATGAACCTGCCTCTTTAGAATGTTATTCACTTACCACATTGTGTATTGCATGAGGACGCTTCTTTACCTTTCGTCCACCTTAATTTTAGAAGTTTTTGTGGGAAAACTATTAGCATTCAACATGTACAGTAGACCCTCATTTAGCACGACTTTATGTTGCGCATTTTGGGTATTACGCGATTGAAGAATTGCGGCACATTTTTATCTAACACGACGTAAACCTTATATTACGCGATTCACTGGAGGGGAAAAATTTTGAGAGCGCGGTCGCCTGCGGTGGGTTAAACCATTGAGTCAGTGGGGGAGTCCTAGTGCTATCCCCAGCCACCCTCACCCACCCACGCAGATGCCATCAGCTATGCTAGAAGTGCATGGAATGAAGTGCCCCAATCAACATTAAATGCAGGCTGGGGAAAGTTATGGCCTTCTGTAGTTAATTGTTTGACTGGTTTTCCCTTGCTTGAGAGTCAGGTTCAGGAAATTGTTCAGCTGGCAAGGAGATTACCAGGTGATGGTTTTGAAGATATGAATGAAGATGATGTGAATGAACTCTTAGAAGATAATGATGAAGACATGAGTCCAGAGGAAATGTTGGCAGAGTTCGATGCACAGATACAAGGGAGGGAGATAACAGAAGAAGATGAAGAAGAACCTGAAGAAAAACAGTTAACACTGCAGCAGTTACGTGAGCAGTTCCATGTTGCTGCTAAACTAGCAGACTTTTTCATTGAAGAGGACCCTGACAAAGCTAGAAGCAGGGCTTTGAAACTGGGTCTAGACCAGCTGATGATGCCTTACCGTCAGCTGTATAATGTAATGCAGAATAAAAGAGCCCAGAGATCCATTACAGAATTTATGCACACACCAATACAACCATCGACTTCAGCACCAGGACCTCTACCATCCACTTCTACCGACAACCAACAACCATCCACCTCAGCCCAGTAGGGCCACACCATCCATATCCACTCTTCACTACCATCCACAAACATCATTACCCACAATTTAAGGTAAGAAATACTATTATTTTTATTGCATTTGTTGTCTTAAGCAGTAATATATCACGACAATGAACTACAATTACATATTAGCCTTCAATTTTTGCAAGATCTGTTGGTCTAAAAAAACTTGTTTGGCTTTTTGGGGACTCCCAGGACCATAACCCTATTTTTCCCGTAAGTTCTTTTAATTATTTAACACGAATTTACCTAACACGATGTTTTCAGGACCGTAACTACCGTGCTAAATGAGGGTCTACTGTATAAAAAAATAAAAATCTTTATTTAAAACATAAATGGAAAATACAATGGATGGGTTAAATTTGCTTATTTACAGATTTAATCCATTTCTGAGATCACATCATCTTGTATGTTCTAAAGAAAGCCCTTGTTATCTAGAGCATTTTGGGCAGACTAAATCTAGTCTTTACAAATTACCTCATACTAGTACACTAACATAAATTTAGGTTTAGTTAAAAGTGACAGTTCAGAATGAATATTTTCTATATGGATGAGACGATACCAATTTTGTTTTGCTCATTCCACTGCCATCACAATTCGCAGATACCTACCAAAGAAACGATACCACCAAATTTTGCGATACTCATTGATACTGATGCATAGTTTAGACTGCTACCAGTATCGAAACTATCAAAATTGGTCAATACCCATTGATACTTGGCACACTCCTAGTTTCCTGCATATCTTAATCCTTTCATTGTCTCGTCTGTAGATCTGCATCATTGGTGCCAGGGTTACTTATGTAGATCTATGTTTTGAACTCGGCTCCCTCAGATAAGCTGAGTGGTTAATTTTGACCTAGATATAAGAGAATGTGTGTGCAGTGAGTGTGCACTGTATAAAAAATACTGCTCCTGTAGTACATGATGGGAAAAGCAAAACTTTTGCCTTGTGTTTGGTTTAAAATTGAGATTTGAAGTGTTTTCTAGGATAGTATTTGGAGTTATTGGCTATTTCTTGGTATCATTTGATAGAATGGGAGACTTACTATGAATTGAACCTCAATGCCCTTTTAATTCTCTCCATGACTGTAATAATAATAATAATAATAATAATAGTGTAAAAATGGCCAAATTACTGACTCCTGTGCATTTTTTGGGGTAGTTCTGATAGTTGAATGGGTGGTTTCTAGTGTTCAGTCAATTGAATGGAAAGCATTGTAAAATAGCTAAGAAATGTGAAATAGTGAAATTGCTAAGAAATTGGTTGAATTGAGCAAAGGAATTAATTGGCTTATAATCGCTGATGCTAAGTTGTGCCCAGACAGCTAGCTTTTCATGTTCATAATTCCATAAGCTTTGCAATCTAATTTTGTATTTTTATTGTCATTACCTTCAGAAAAGATTTTCTACCATTTCAGATTTTTTTTTTTGATGCAAGACCGTGAACACTTAATTTCAGGGGTTCTGACAGCGAATGGGTTAAGGTATTTGAAATTACAGTCAGGGCTGGTGTAACACACAAAATGTTACACAAATAAATGCTGGCACATAGTGATAAAAAGCCTTATCTAGGGGCATTTAACCCTTAAATGGTCCAAACGTATATACGTTCTTACTGCTACTGCCCGAATATTTGAATTTTTTTTTTATAGAAATGAGCAATTTTTTTTTTAAATGTTATAGGATAAAAAAAAATCTAGGGTCAGTAGTTACCGAGTATGAGGCGGATAAATTGGCACTGGATGCTCACCTGACAGCAACAGGAGTCCTGCCGCTTGCAGAATTGTTGCTGATATCCTTTTTTTTTTTTTTTTATCATTTATAATTTTTATGTTCTGATCATTACAATTTATAGTAGTTCTTGTGATTTCAATACAATACAATTTTATTTCATTGCTCGTGTACATAGGCTTACATTACAATCATAAATTGAGGTGCAAGGAGAGCCTCTGGCATGCCTTGGCATTAGGGGCAGCAATCTAATGGCTTATAGACTATGAACATAATAGTATTAGAGTAATTGAGTGAGTTTGTATTGGTAGATTGTTCAAATTATGACATGATAATACATTATTCATTATAAA
>WNWK01039016.1:0-2500 GCA_009830355.1 Cherax destructor
AGGTGAGGTGAAGGGAAGAGATATGAAAGGAAGAGTGAGGTGCTGGGGAGGTGTTGAGACTTGTACATGGATATTAAAACATCTGAAAATTTGTTATCCTGGTTAAGGAGTGTGAGGTGGTTTGTACATGGTAGAATAGTGAATTTGTGACTTTGTGGGATATGAGTGAAAAATTGTGTGAATAATTAATAAAAATGAAAGTGTATGCAGAGCAAAGTGTTGAAAATTTTGTGTTATCCTGGGTTAAGTATCCATGTGTGAGTGAGTGAGGTGAATGGGGAGAGTGAGATGCAAAGGAGGTTCAGTTAAGGAGTGTGAGTATTCACTTGTAAGTCTATAAGTAACGTAAAAGGTGAAATATGTACAGTAAAGATTAAAAAAGAGAGGCTTGTCAGCCTATCTTTTCGTTCTTTTTATTGAAATCGATTTTTTTACCTTACCCCATAGGGGTTACCATATTACCTGAAAACATGGAAAATTGTATCTTTTTATATTTATATATGTATTAATAAATAAAATGTATCTTTTTACTCTGTTAACCGATAATGTATATGTATTAATAAATAAATGACTAAAAAATGTGTATTATTGTTAACCTACAATAATATTATATATGTTCTTTTTATTGAAATCGAGAAAATTTCTATCCCATAGGGGGTTACCATATCTCTGACTCTCCATAGAGGTCAAGTAATAAATATCAGAAGTAATATTGAAAAAATGAAAAATTTGAAAAAATGAAAAAAAAAAAAATCGAAAAAATCGAGGAGCGGGGGCGATCCGCAGAAGGCGCTGCAGCTCGGGGCGGCTCGACGCGGAAGGGCGCGGGGCGGGGCGCGGGCAAAGGGCGCGAAAAAAAAAAAAAAAAAAAGGAGGGACGGGCCGGAAGGGGGTTGGGGACCGGAAGTGGGGGTGGGGTTGGGGTGGGTGGGGTTGGGGTGGGTGGGGTTGGGGTGGGTGGGGTTGGGGTGGGTGGGGTTCCGGAAGTAGGGGTTGGGGGTTGGGGGGGCCGCCGATATTTGGAGTTCTACAGGGATGAGCCATACAGGGATGAGCCATACAGGGATAGCCCATTCGGGGAGTAAGTTCTACAGGGATAGCCCTTTCGGGGAGTGAGTTCTACAGGGATAGCCCTTTCGGGGAATGAGTTCTACAGGGACTTTCTACACTACTTATATATATATATTATATATATATATATATATATATATATATATATATATATATATATATATATATATATATATATATATATATATATATATATATATATATATATATATATATATATATATATATATATATATGTATATATATATACTATGCAAGACAAGCCAGGAGAGTTGGAAATTTTAATTTCAAGATCTTTAACACTTCTCCGTTGAATGCATAGGAACAGGTAGAATGAGAGGAAGTTTTCTAAGGGTTATATAAAGAGGTGACGCAGCTAGTTACTCTCAGATATGATCAGGACACAGGCACCGTTCATTACCCAACCATTCCGTCCCCTCAATACCCCTACCCATTTGTGGTTGGGTTGAGAGGATCTCCAATGTTTACAGAAACCAAGAAACAGAATACGAAATGCAATAGCCAGCCCTAAACTACATCTAATCGCTCTCAACAAGTCATGTGACATGAGAGATTACCTTACCCTAGTGGATAGTACACATACAAAACAGTGAAATTATAAAAGAGTCGAATAATAAAAGAGTCGAATGCACTATTTTGTCAACCTAAGAAGAATCTCTTCCTACATTCATTAATATTATCTTCCGATATCCTCAGCATCAATTATTGTGACTGTTCTTTGGTTATTCATGAATTTTCCATAGTATTCCGATTATTCTTTATGACCTAATAGCCAGACTATTCATGAATTTTCCAATTATTCTTTATCACCACCTAACAGCCTAACCCTGGTAGGTTGTAATCCATTACGATAGTTGCAATCACCATGATGCAATCACTGATTGCAGCCACTTAACCTTGTTTACTTGTAACTATAAGGTATGTTTATGCAGCTGTACTAAATGGGTTACTACTATTGGTTATACATTATACCGACGGCAGGGCGCGTTCCATGGCTGGCACAACGTTCTGGACTGGTGCGAAGAAAGTTGGTCTTACGTCACCAATGCTCACGAGGCCCCGTAGCATAATGAGCAATCCTGTGATTTTGTATAGCACTGTTGTTTAAGGTTGTGCATAATAGACTCCACTAAATAGCTGTAGAGTTTGTACAACCCATAACTTGAATTAAATAAGACATTCCTATCTTGTTTCAAGATAGAGATTAAAATATTTTCTTTCCATGAAGGAACTGTTGGATGCAATGATCTGATAAACTGCCCACCCCGGTGTGCATGATAGGAAAGCATAATATATTACAGCAGTTGTAAATGAGCGATCAGCAATGGACAACAACCACGAAGGCATTGTAAATGATGCTGCTAGAGACCCTTCACACAGCAGTTGAAAACACTTCAGCATTAGCATT
>WNWK01039016.1:7500-17656 GCA_009830355.1 Cherax destructor
TTTCTTTTGGTTTATATAAATTGGTTTCATTTATAATTAATAAAATTTGGGAAGAATTTAATGATAAATTGGACTAATCTTAATTCTTGGGAAGAGTTTCAGGTCCTTTCTTATGTTCCTCTTCACAGAGTCGTGCGATGTTACGCTACTGTGAGGTGTAGTCTTTGTTAGTGTAATGTGACTGTGAGGTGTATTCTGCCCCTTATATAAGCCTTCTTGTCATGTTTCCTTTTAAAGTTCCTTGATAATGTGAGTAGTCACGAAAGCGCTTGAAATTCCTATATTTTTTCATAGTGGTTGTCTTGTATATATATATATATATATATATATATATATATATATATATATATATATATATATATATATATATATATATATATATATATATATATATATATATATATATATATGTATATATACATGTATATATACATATGTATATATATACATATAGCTCAAAGCTCTCTTAGGGACCCCACTCAACTACGGGCCCACATCTGTCACTTCCAAGGTCCTAGAGGATACAAGCACCAAAGCTTGTGTGGCCTAACCTGGTTGCTAAAATATATATACAGATCAGTTTACATTTATCTTCAACACTTATCATATAATAAAAGTTAATAGTGCATGTAAATATTGCAGATCATCTGTTACTGAACATTATTAAGTCAAAATATTTATTAGGCATCATTTAACTTCACTTTACCTCCCCATGTTCTTTTAGGAATTAATAATTCCCAAAGAATATGTTTTCTCATTATATTTTATATAATTATAAATATTTCCTTGGATTTTCTCTTGCTTTTCTAAGCCAGACACGAACACTGGAAAAACGTAACCCCCTGTTGTGGTTTTCACGGTCGCTGAGCATTTCATGAGTCAAAAATTTCTTAGGAAGCCTGAGCCCTTCATTCGAGGGATAGACTATTGCTGCGAGAGCCAGACAATGTAGCCAGGAAGTGTTAAAAACTATATATGAAAACAAAATTTACTCAGTTTTGTTTTGATTCTTCAACAATGAATAATAACAAACTCTCATTTCTATTATAACAATGTGTGCAAACGCATTTTAAGGAGCCAAAAGCATAATAAGAAAAATAGTAGGAAATACGTTAAGAGAATATCAACATGAATGCAGCAACGGCGACGATTGTTGCAGTATTAAGTCTGGGAAACACTACGATAGCTGCATTTACCTCACTACGATAGCTGCATTTACCTCACCATCACGTATCTCGCGTACAGAATTTAAGAAAGAAGTTTTCGCATATTCTGTAATAAGTGTACTTCGACTTCTTTGAGGTCAGTATGGCATCAAAATATCCTCATTAAGTGCCTACTAATGCACCATATACATGCCTTGTCTCTGTAATAAAGCTCTTTTTTGTTCTTTAAAATGACTATATAATACAAATTTTAAAACAAACAAGTGCTATAAAAAATTCATATTAACAGTAATGCCAAGCACCCAGAAAGACAACATATTGGAAAAGCTGCAAATATGATGGGCTTACAGATTTAGTTTTATTGATTAATATATTACGATCTCTTGCGTTAATGAGAAAGCCCTTCAAATGTGTAGTTTGCACCCGCCATTTAATTTGCAAATTGGATAGTGTTTACTGGTTCCTGACCCTTTTGACCATAAACAATCTACTCCCAAAGTTTTATATTAAGTTTGCTTCTATATTTTAACCAAGCTCTTTCTACTTGCTTTTAGTTTTATTTTATGCTCTCCTCCCAATGCCCATTAGAATAGTTTTTTACAACCGGTGGGATGGGGCCCATAAGTGGGCAACAAGACAGTACTGATAAATGCTACAATGCCCTGCCTAGAAAACATAATCAATAGCCAAAATAATCCAGAGGAAACTGGTTACTAAAGTTTCTGTCTTCCATGTACTATCACCAATTCAAAACTGAGCGAAAAAAAAGGAATAAGAAAAAAGACTGATCGAAAAGTGAAAGGAGAAAGGAAGTAATGATATCAGTCAGGAAATGCAAATGTCAGAAAACAGACCGAAAGGTGATTAGTAGTAGTCGAATAGTGGTGGAATTATTATTATTAGTATTTAAGTTGTTAATCATAGCCGGGGCTAGGTAGAAACAGAAAGATCGCAGTCAGCAGGTTTCGAAACCACGTCAAGTTTCGAAACCAGGCTACCTAACCTTTGAGGCATCTGCTTCCGAGTGGTCTAGAGTGTCACTTGGGGAACATTCCCAGACTTCCCTGACGTGGTTTCGAATCCTGCCGAATGTGGTCATTCTCTGTATATACCTCCGCTTGTTTCTGCGAGGTGCATTGATATAAAAATCGCTTGTGAGGTCAGAACATAGAAGTGGAGAATGAAATAGCTTGAAACCAAGCTTGAGACCCTCTGTTGTGCCCGGGCTGCAAGAAAATCGGCTCGTAAACCAGGCTGTCTAGCCTTTGAGGTATGTGAGGAAAAGTTGTCTAGAGCGTCTCATTGGGAAATGGGCCAGACTCCCTGATGTGGTTTAGAATGATGCTGACTGCATATATATATATATATATATATATATATATATATATATATATATATATATATATATATATATATATATATATATATATATATATATATATATATTGACAAGGTAGTTTACAGTGTGTAATTACAATAATGATTTGCAGTGCAAAGAGCCACTATAATGCCTAGGCATTATGGGCTGACTAAACTTAATGAGTTGCAGACTGCTTAATACTAGACAAATAGATCATAGTTTGTTAAAGTTGTACATCTGTATTTGTATAAGGCAAACAGTAAAATGACTCAGATTACAGTATGGGAATATTCGAATGGGAGAAGTTGAAAGTAGTATACAGGTTGTATATATCAACAGTAAAATGACTTAAATTACAGTAGGGGAATATTACAATGGGCCATGTTGAAAGTAGTTTACAATATGAGATTGTTACAATTGAGTATAAGTCAGAACAATTTTGTGTAGGTATTGATTTTATACAATGTAGCATTGAGTGATGTAATGATCTTTGAGCATCTATTTTTTAAGTTTTGAGCATCTATTTTTAAAGTTTTGAGATTTAGGTTAGGTTATACGTCTATCAAATATATGTTATTCAACATTTGCATTAGGTTAAAATATGAGAAGTTATTTTACTTTGAGCATTTATTTTTGGGGTTCTGACACAGTGAGCAATTATAATTTGAGGCGGTGGAGAGTGATTTTTTAGCTTTGTTGGTAAAGTTAAGTACTAAGTATTTAGTTTTGGGTGAGTAGGTGGTTTTTAAGAAGTCTTGAATTGATGTACAGACAGGGTTCCTTTGGTATTCACTGGTAATGATTTCCAAATTTTTGGGCCCTTTATGTGCATAGAGTTTTTACATAGTGTGAGATGGACACGGGGAACATTAAAAAGTGATCTGTGTCTTGTGTTATGGTCGTGTGTCCTGCTAAGGTTGGTAAGGAGAGGTTTGAGTGGAGGGTTTATATTTGAGTGTAGTGTTCTATGTATGTGGTAGGCACAATAACAATTATGGATGTTCTATATGGTGAGTAAGTTTAGACTTTTGAATATTGGTGGAGTATGCTATCTGGATTAGGAATTTGTTATCATTCTAACAGTAGCCTTTTCCTGGGTTATTAGTGGTCTGAGATGGTTTATTGTTGTTGAACCCCATGCACAAATTCCATAGGTAAGATAGGGGTAAATGAGTGAGTGATACAGGGCAAGGAGAGCTGGTTGGGGAACATAGTACCATATCTTTGATAGTATGCCTACGGTTTTAGAAATTTTCTTGGAGATTTGTTGTATATGTGTGTCTAAAATTTGAGGCTACTCTCAAGGTGGATTCTTAAAAGTTTTCCCTCTGTGAATCTTGTGTCAGGTGATCCGTTTATCATTATGTTAAGTGGAATTGAATGAAATAGGTTTTGTCAATATTGAGAGTAAGCTTGTTAGTCTTCATCCATGTAGATATTTTCTGTAATTCAGCATTTACAGTGTTAGCTAGTGTGACTGGGCTTTGGTGAGAGAAGACGTATGTAGTGTCATCTGCAAATAATATGGGTTTGAGTAGTTGAGATGCATTTGGTAGGTCATTGGTGATAATGAGGAAGAGAAGAAGGCCACGGACACTTCCCTGTGGGACTCCGACTGTAATTGGTTGTGTGGAAGAGTTAGCTCCATTTGTGTACACACATTGGCTTCTGTTGCTAAGGTATGACTTTAGGTAGTGTGTTAATTTTATGTGCAACAAATCATGGTCAACTGTATCAAAAGCTTTACGTAAATCAATGAAGATGCCCAGTGGGACTTCTTTTTTCTTGAGAGCGGTGTAAATTAGTTCTAGCATGTGTATAATAGCATCATTCGTGTTTTTATTAGGCCTGGATCCAAACTGACACGAGAGACGAGGTAGGAATAGATCTGCCTATGAATTAATTTTTCTAAAGATTTTAGAGAGAAGGGGTAAGTTAGATATTGGCCTATAGTTGTTCAGGTCTACTTGATCTCCTCCTTTGTGGATCGGGGTGACCCTCGCTATTTTGAGAATTGATGGGAAGGTAGAGGATTCAATGGATTTATTAAAGAGTGTTGCAATAATTGGTGACAGTACTTGAGAAGCTTTTTTGTACATAAAAGGTGGTAAGTTATTTAAATCTCCTGCCTTGTTTTTAAGTGTGTTGACGATGAGCGAGACTTGTGTTGGGTTGGTCGGAGATAAGGATAGTGTATTCGGGCAGGTGCCGGTGAGGTAGTCTTTTGGTTGGATGTTTGAACTTGGGATTCTGCTCGCTAGGTTTCTTCCTATGATAGAAAACAAAACGTTGAGTCTGTTTGCTGTTTCAGTCGGTGGGAGTAGGGGTTCATCTGGTTTTGTTAGTTCGTTCTGTTTTTTGATATTTTTTTAGTTCCTGGAATTTCAGATAAGATTTTCCAGGTCTTTTTCATATCTCCTTTTAAGTTATATAATCTGTTCTTATAATACATTTTTTTACCATCTTATCAGGCTTGTTAGGATTGACGAGTAACGTTTTGTTTGGTCTCTGGTTATTTGTCCAGTTCTGTACTGTTTTTCATATAGGTGCTTTATATTAATTGATTTGAGGATGCTGGGTGTTAGCCAGGGACTGTTCAGTCTTTTGGAGACCCAGAGGTGTTCCTAATAGGATGCGCTTGGTAGGGGTGGTACTTGAGGCTTCAGGAAGGATTGTTTGCACAGTTGTAATTATTTCTTGGTTTGTTGAGAAGATTTCACTCTTGTAGGGAACTGAGAATGAGTTATTAATCTTCTCCCTGTGTCTTCACCAGTTATAGGTCCTCTAAGAGGGACTCTTCCGTACCTGCCAGAGTGTCATCATTCAGGTACGAGATACTGAGCTCGATGCGCAAGCTTGAAGTTAGTTATCTTACCGCAATGCAGGCGATGTCATTCTAGTCAAATAAAAAAATTGAAATTTTGCTGTTGTCAGCTAAAATAAAGGGAAAAGGACTGGAAAACTGCTCTCGAACCCCTGATAAGAACACATATGTTTCCTGATGTAGGCCCTTGAAGCATGAGCTGCTGCTTCACAGCCTTGAGAGACCCCAAAGCACAGTTGATTTAGCTGGAGAAAACTGGCGGCTTCTGTGCGAATGTTTTTCACTGCTGCTTTGGTAAGGAGACGGCGAAGAGTGTTACCAACAGCGATGGGTCTGAGTCCCCCATCCTTCTTTTTTAAAAGATAATGAGGCTACGAAAAAGAAAGTTTATTTTCTTCAAGATTCCGCCCCGCCAGGCAGTTATTGACGAAACTTGTTAAATCAGAAAGAAGAATTGATGCAGCTGTGCCACGAACCATCTCTCTGATGTGTTGTCGTCGTATTCCAGCGTAACCTCCTGCAGATCCTGCTGCAAATGACTATCGCTTTATTGACTTCTGGTTATGGCAAAATAAAACTGTGCAGTTATAGGATCACCAGAAGTGCTGCTCTTGGTGAGACTGGTCTCCCTGGTTGGTTCTCTCTCTCTCTTAGTACTTGAGCTGCGACTTCATCTCTGGTACATCTCTTATTACTCTATAAATATGCTTAACCTGGTACATTACATTACAGTGGATAATTGTTAGATCCTATATGTTTTTTTTTTCAAACATTTTTTTTTTATTTGTTCTTATCTAACAACTTATTTTAAACTTCTCTCTGTGAAACCAAATGTAAGTTTGAAATTCTTTATTTAATGATCATTTAGGAAACTTATCAATTTGTCATGCTCCTAGACGCCTATATGAGAGGAGAATTCATTTTAAACTTGACTGTAATCTTTTTTTTTTATAATTTGTGAATATCTGTGCCTAGCTTCACTTGCAAGCTAGGCACAGATATACACAAAAGTTGCATTCAGATCTCGGGATATTTAGAGTCAGTAAGGAGGAAAAGAGAGTACTTACTAATACACTGCCTAAGGTCGTAGTTCCAGCAAAAAGGTGAAATGACAGTCCCTCACAAAATAATGCTTGAACGTAAGTGAGGTGACGGACTTCACCAGTGACTAGTTTTGATGTGTGTGTCAGGACCTTCAGTATATTCTGAACACCTCGGGTGATCAGTATAATTGAACTAGTTCGTAAACAATTTTCTCATCGAATTTCAATTATTCTCTTTATTTTACGATTTTATTTTACAATTCATTCAACATCTATGTCCATTAAGAGAGCATGCCTATATAATATTTAATTTGTTATTTTACTTATCTCTCTCTCCTTTGAATTATTTTACTAACTTATTCTCCTCTCCATAATTACCCTACATCGCTCTCATTTCCTTTATTACTTCACATCACTCTTTCTTATCTCACCTCACACTCCTCTATTATTCTACCCTTCTCTTTTCTTATTCATGATCTTACCTCTCTCTGTTTGTCTGTCTGTCTGTCTGTCTGTCTGTCTGTCTGTCTGTCTGTCTCTCTCTCTCTCTCTCTCTCTCTCTCTCTCTCTCTCTCTCTCTCTCTCTCTCTCTCTCTCTCTCTCTCTCTCTCTCTCTTTTACTCAGGGTTTTACAAGGATAGGTTAAAGGTTCCAAACTATATTTACAAGCTAAGAGCTGTTACATATATCAACTCAATTTAAAGTCTTTTTATTGTTATGAAACATGTAAATAGGGAACACGATGAAGTTGGAACCATCTGTGGGCGAGCGATTTCATTTGGTCAAATGACTTTGTTTCATTGATGTCATTATGTTGAACGAACTTGTTCTTGACTCGTGTCCTAAGAATAAATGATCTGAGAAGGAGTGAGTATAGTCACTGTTTGCTGCCCGTCTTATTGAACAGAAGTTCACTTCTCGCTGTTTGCGAAGTGGAGCCAAGTGTGGAACTTTCACAATATTGGTCTTGCAAGTAACATTAAGGCCGCCCACATCCCATCAGATCTGCCCAGGCTGGTTCCATGCAAGGGATGAGACTTTTATCTTTGTTTTCTATTCTATCAAGAAGTCGCAGATGAGACGGGGAATAGGCAGTTGAAGAAAGTTGAGCATATTCAAAGTGTGAACGTACTTGTGCCTGGTACAAATTCTTATAACGTCTACTGTCGAGCACATGCGAGATACATCTCAGTGTTATAAGCTTTTCGGCCTGTTTGTTTGCAAGATTTACAACGTGGTTCTCCATGGTCAGTTTGGGGTCAAATTTCACACCAAGGATATCAACTTTATCCCTGAGTACTAACATTCTCTCATTCTTATCACTGCTTCAGTATTTCCATCATGGTGCCTAGAGACCATCAGCACTTGTGCTTTATCAGGAGCAAATGTGACCTGCCTTTGTTTTCCCCAGGCTGATATAACTAGAAGCTGGTGATTGATGTAACTTAGAACAGCTGGCATTTCTTCTCTTGTATAAATAAATGTCAGAGTAGAGTTTTCTGCATAAGTATGAGATTTTGGGTTGAGGTGAAAGTCATTGAATAGATATTCCAAAATAATTGCCCAGGCACACTTCCCTGATGAACACTTGCACCAATAAAATATTTTGTTTACTATGTCCCGTATGAGAAGACATAGTGCAGAGCCGGTGACTCCTAGTGCTTGCAGTTTTGCCAAGAATTCCTGTTGCCATATTCGGTCGAAAGCACCATTAATGTCCAATGCTACTACACATCTGACCTTCGATTCATCCAGTGACTGGTGACACAAAGTGGAGAAGATTAACAGCAAGTCAGAAGAAGAGTGACCTTTTCTTGAAGCCATAATGACGGTCACAAAGAAGCGAGTGGTAATCGAAAAACACTCTCATCTGCCGTGAGATTTTGGTTTCATGAATCATGAAAGTGACTCACAACAGTGACACTGGTCGGTAGTTGTTGATGTCCACTCTGCTCTTTTTTTTTGTGAACTGGGACTACATTTTCCTCTTTCCACAGAGAAGGCTATTTAAACTGAATAGGCAGTGCTGACAAATGCGAGTTAGATTGACGCTAACTGGTCTCCACCTCTACTCAGTAATCTTGGGTTCACCTTATCTGGGTCCACAGCCTTTTCTTGGTCTGGCGATTTAAAAAGATTCACTTCATACTGCCTATTTGTCACCGCTGACAGCTCTCACACAATTCGTGCGACTAACAAAGGTGGTTGGTTACCTTGCTAGATCAGGAACTTGCATCTTAGCACCAAAGTGTTCTGCAAAGAGGTCAGCTTTCTCTTGACTGCTAGAATAGACGGTCTCATCCTGACGATTTAGAGATTGAATAATTTTATCAAATTAATATGTTTGTCCGTCCTTGACCAAGGACCTTCAGATTTTGGAGCCCACTCTACATAATACCAGCTTTCTTTTTGTGTCAGCCTCCCATCTAGACATGTCCCACTTTTGGACTTCTTTGATGTGTCAACAGACTTGCCTGTGTAGGTTCCAGTTATAGATACTGGGGTGCCTCTTAGACCTATGCCTAGTCTTGTACTTGACGGTGGCAGTCTCTTGTCAATGAAAACCTGACACTGATCTGAAAGTATCGTCACATGCTGCCGGTGAAGGGTGTATTTTTGTTGGATATATACAATGTGTTCTGTAAAGACAATCACTTGGTTATTGTTGCATGCAAAGAGTACGTCACCCTTATTTGGAGCATGTTAAACACACACCTACATAGGCTGCCCCTCTAACCAGCGAACCATCGAAGTTAGCTATAACTCGGGCAAAATCCAAAGTGATGTCTGATGAGAATGTTAACTCGTCCTTGGACGACTCTGATCTCGGACTAACTAATTTGTTTTATGAGGAAAATTGGCCAGGGCCTCGTAAATTTAGTGAACAGACCCAGATCAAGCCTTCCTATTCCAGGGTTGCAGGATTGCCAGATGTCTCTGTTTCCATGCCTGAGGGACTGTCCTTTCGGGAGGAACAACGAAAAGACTCCTCACTAAACTATGCTTTTGAGGCAGCCGTGGGTGAATCCACTTCAGGTCACCCTGTCAAATATCAACTTAAAAACGATTACTTAGTCTACACTGAAACTGGACAGCAAACAGATAGATTAGTAGTTCGCAAAAAAATTAGGTCTCAGATATTAAATATAGCCCATAACTCTTCTTTAGGAGGCCATTTGGGAATTACCAAAACTAAGTATAGGATATTAAAAGAATTCTTTTGGCCAAAGTTAAGGCAAGATGTAAAGAATCATATTCGCTGTTGTCCAGAATGTCAGCAGGAAGGGAAACCTGGACACCCCATTAAACCTGCACCTCTCCATCCCATTCCTGCTAATGGAGACCCTTTTTCAGAATCAATAATAAATTGTGTAGGTCCACTACCTAAGGCTAAGTCTGGAAATCAATACTTATTCACAATCATGGATAGAGTAACCAGATATCCAGAGACAGTTCCTATGCGCAGTATTAACACTAAAGTAATCCTTAAAACCTTAACTAAGTTTATCTCTTGCCTTGGAATTCCTAAATCTATTCAAAGTGATCAAGGTACTAACTTCACTGCCAAAGCATTTAGGGAAGCATTAACTAGGCTGGGAATAGTTCATAACCTATCCACTGCCTATCACCCTCAGTCCCAAGGCGCCTTGGAAAGATTCCATCAGACGTTAAAAACAATGATGAGAACATTCTGCATGCATTTTCCTACAGACTGGGATGAATCACTTCCTCTGTTGCTAGTCCAAGGGAAACTGTGCAAAAG
>WNWK01039017.1:0-17655 GCA_009830355.1 Cherax destructor
CCCAGGATACCAGAAGGAAGGAAGGAAGAAAGAAAGAAAGGAAGGAAGGAAGAGATGAGAGGATGGAAAGAAGATATGAGAAGAAGGAAGGAAGGAAAGAAGAGATGAAAGGAAGGAAAGAAGAGATGAGATGAAGGAAGGAAAGAAGAAGGAAGGAAGGAGGAAAGGAAGGAAGGAAGGAGGAAGGAAGGAAGGAAAGAAGAAAGAAAGAAAGAAAGAAAGGAAGGAGAGATGAGAGGAAGGAAGGAAGAGAGGAAGGAAGGAAGGATAATAAGTAAGAAAGGAAGGAAGAAAGGAAGTTAGGAAGGAAGTTGTGGGGAAGAAGACATGGGTCCCCTTTGTGTTGACAGGTTGACAGCAGTGAGGGTGGTGAGTAATGGTATAATATGTCATTTTGACAGCTGCCTTACCCTACTCAGCAAATTTAGATGTCCACACACACACACACACACACACACACAGCTTCAAGTGCTAAGGGAAGTTGATGGAAAGTGTCCAGTCATTATATATGTGTATATATATTATAGAACAATAGTAATAAACAATTTTTTGTATTGTTGGTTTGTGTAAACAAGTTCTGTAAACAATATAATAATGATAATGTTTGTGCAGTTATTGTGTTGCATACGAGTGTATATATGTACACAGCACCTTACTTTGGTCTCACAGGCCACATAAGTTATTTGGGAAAAAAAAATATATTGGAAAATACAAGAAACCTTTGAATGGGAGTAAATATAAGTGTACCGGTGAGCGGCATGTGCCGCTGTTGCCATACACAGCTCATTTTCTGCCAACTTTACGCCTCCATATCTCAGTAAGTATTGATTGAAAAAAAAAAAAAAAATTAGGATGAAAACAATCAGAAAAATAATCTTAACATTTTGATAAGAAAAAATAATTTTTTTTTTTTCGAATATTTTGCGACAACAGGAGAGCACTCAGGATTGGGGCTTACGACAGTCAAAGGGTTAATATGACACTAATATCAACTCCGGCTTATTTATCTATCACAATTCATCTAATATGACATAATAAACAATATAAATAACATAGAAACAGTATACATACTCTAGAATAAATAAAATATGTCATGTGATGAGTGGTGGTGGCGGCGGTGGCCATTGCGCTCCCTCACTGACCATATCTTCCCACGCTCTTATAAGAGAAAATGGAGTGTTTGTGAGGCTAACTGCACTAGATCACTAGTTTTATAAGGAAAACACTAAAACAGTGTATTTATAAATAAGAAATATTTCATAAAACATAATAGAAAATGTAAAAAAAATAAATGATTTTATAAAGTGTATGTACATATTTACCTGGGAGAAGGGGTGGAGGATGGAAGATAGGCAGAGCGGCGCCCTCAACCCACAACCTGCACACCTCCACCTAGCTTGTTTATCTATGATTTCATGCTTTAATTCCATGGACATCAGCATCTTTTTCTTCTCAGCACTGTCCTTTGCACTTAATTTTTTAGGACCCATGGTTAGAAAAAGAAATTTGGCCAAATACAGTGGTACTCGAGTTACGATGGTCCCCAAAATCGCCCTTTTATGTAAGTTTATTTTTTAAATGCTTTTGTAAGTATATTTTTGGGGTGTAAAAGGACTGTCTATTTTACATTATTCCTTATGGGGATAAATTCGTTTGGTAATGGCACTTGAACAGCATTCTCAACGAAAAATATCGTAACTCGAGGTACCACTGTAGCTGTAAATAATGCAAGCAAAGAATGATAAAAATGCTTCCACAGCGAGGTAAAAACGCGCTGTGCCAACTAGTGGCAGCTTTCTGAAGTTCCTCATTATTATTATGCGTATTGTTATTATTATGTAGTATTATTATTATTATTACTATTATATATTGTACATATTATTATTTTTATAAATATTATTATTATTATTATTATTTTTTTTTTCAACAAGTCGGCCGTCTCCCACCGAGGCAGGGTGACCCTAAAAGAAAGAAAATCCCCAAAAAGAAAACATCCACACAGTCAAACATCCACCACCTTAGTGAAAAACTAGGTAACCTGATAATGGATTCACGCCTTAACAAAGATCATTTGCTGCTCACAGGAGATTTCAACATAAATCTCCTACATGACCAGGGCCCACAGGTAACTGAATTCACAAACACTATGAGCAACTGCTTATTACTACCAACAATATCAAAACCTACAAGAATCTCTGAGAATAGTACCTCGTTATTAGACCACATCTGGACTAACACTATATCCTTTCTAAAATCAGGCATAATCACAGAAAACACCACATACCACTACCCTACCTTTCTCATAACTAACCTAGGCATTTTGCCCCAAGAAATTGCAAGTGTTACCTTCAGACTACATAATGAGTCAGCTGTTAATAATTTTATATCAGCTATGACGAACATTGACTGGCTTAATGAATTAGAAACATATTCAGATACTAATGAATGCATCAAGAACTTTCTTAAAAAAACACACAACCTCTATAACAGACATTGCCCTAAAAAAACTAAACAGATCACAGCTAAGAGACTTAACAATCCCTGGCTAACACCCAGCATCCTTAAATCCATAAACAAGAGGCACCAATATGAAAAACAATACAGAAGTGGTCTAATAACCAGAGAACAATCCAAACGCTACTCATCAATCCTTACTAGCCTGATAAGAAGGTCCAAAAAATTGTATTATGAGAACAGACTCCAGACCGTAAAAGGTGATATGAAAAATACCTGGAAAACCCTACCTACAATTCTAGGAAATAAAAAGATATCCACGAACAATACCATCAAATTATCAAAAACAGACGAACCCCTACTCTCACCAACTGAGACACCAAACAAACTTAATGTTTTCTTCTCCACCATAGGAAAGAATCTAGCGAGTAAAATCCCAAGCTCGAACACTCGTCCAACAGACTACCTCACCAACACCTTCCCAGATACACTATTCCTAGCTCCTATCAACTCAATTGAAGTCTCGCTCATAATCAACACCCTTAAAAAACAAAGCAGGAGACATAAACAGCTTACCACTCTTTATGTACAAAAAAGCTTCACTTCACAGGTACTGTCACCAATTATAGCAGCATTATTCAATAAATCCATTGAATCTTCTATCTTCCCATCAATTCTCAAAATAGCAAGGGTCACCCCGATCCACAAAGGAGGTGACCAAACTGACTTGAATAAATATAGACCAATCTCAAATTTACCACTGCTTTCTAAAATCTTCAAAAAATTAATTCATAGACAGATCTATTCCTACCTTGTCTCACACAGTGTACTCAACCCCTGTCAATTTGGATTCAGGACTAACAAGAGCACAAACGATGCTATAACACACATGTTAGAGTTAATATACAACGCACTTGAGAAGAAAGAAGTCCCGCTGGGAATCTTCATAGACCTACGCAAAGCATTTGATACAGTCGACCATGATTTATTGCTCACAAAATTAGCGCACTATGGTATTAGGGGCACCCACTCAACTACCTAAAGTCGTACCTTAGCAACAGAAGCCAGTATGTACACAAATGGAGAAACTCTTCCACACAACAAATTACAGTGGAGTCCCTCAAGGAAGTGTCCTGGGGCCTCCTATTCCTCATTTACATAAACGACCTACCGAATGCATCACAACTACTCAAACCCATATTATTTGCAGATGACACAACATATGTCTTATCTCACCCAAATCCAGTCATACTAGCCAACACTGTTAATGCCGAATTACAGAAAATATCAACATGGATGAAGACAAATAAGCTTACTCTCAATACTGACAAGACCTACTTCATTCAATTTGGAAACAAAGCCACAAATGTTCCACTTAACATAATGCTCAATGGTTCACCCATCACAAGACTCACAGAGGGAAAATTCCTAGGAATCCACCTTGACAGTAGTCTTAAATTCCAAACACACACACAACAAATTTCCAAGAAAATCTCAGACAGTAGGTATATTATCAAAGATACGCTATTATGTGCCACAACCAGCTCTCATTGCACTATATCATTCTTTATCTACCCTTATCTCACCTATGGAATCTGTGCATGGGGATCAACAACATTAAATCACCTTAGACCACTCATAACCCAGCAAAAGGCTGCAGTCAGGATGATGATAAATTCCCACTCTAGACAGCATACTCCACCTATATTCAAAACTTTAAAACTACTCACCGTAAAAAATATACATACCTATTCATGTGCCTTCTACATACGTACATAAAACTCTACATGCTAATATCAACCATCCGCTCAAAATTCTCCTCAACTTTAATAATAGGTCCCACGACCACGACACAAGACATAGATCACTATTTGACATACCCCGAGTCCATACTAACCAATGTAAAAATTCTATGCACATAAAGGGCCCCAGAATCTGGAATTCATTACCAGTAAATATTAAGTTAACCTTGTCGGAAAATCAATTCAAGACTCTTCTCAAAAATCACCTACTCACCCTATACTAAATAATCTCATACTGTAACAAACTTTCAAACCCAATGTTATTTTACTTAAGATAATCTCAGTTTTATATTGTCATCCTCCTTAACACTTGTTGCAATTTCATTTCATCATATTGTCATTTAAAATAGTATAGTATCATCATTTTGTTAATTTGAAATAAAATATACAACTAGAATAAACTCAACCAATTTCTCTAGTATTGTCTTTTTAATAGTATGTATAATCATATTGTAATTTGAAATAATATATAACTAGAATAAACTCAATCAATTTCTCTAGTATTAAGTACTTAGTGAATAAGTCTTTAGAATAAGCTGCCCCTAATGCCATGGCATGCCAGTGGCTCTCCTTGCATTACAGTTCTTTAATCGTAACTACCAATAACTATGTATACTTGTAACTTGCAACGAAATAAAAATTTTTTTTTTTTTTTTTTTCAACAAGTCGGCCGTCTCCCACCGAGGCAGGGTGACCCAAAAAGAAAGAAAATCCCCAAAAAGAAAATATTTTCATCATCATTCAACACTTTCACCACACTCATACATAATCACTGTCTTTGCAGAGGCGCTCAGATACGACAGCTGAGAATAGTCCCAGCTGTCACTATCTCAGACTCCTCCTTTAAAGTGCAGGCATTGTACTTACCATTTCCAGGACTCAAGTCCAACTAAATCCAATTAACTGGTTTCCTGAATCCCTTCACAAAATGTTACCCTGCTCACACTCCAAGAGATCATGTCCCAAAAACCATTCGTCTCCATTCACTCCTATCTAGCATGCTCACACATGCTGGAAGTCCAAGCCCCTCGCCCACAAAACCTCCTTTACCCCCTCCCTCCAACCTTTTCTAGGATGACCCCTACCCCGCCTTCCTTCCCCTACAGATTTATACGCTCTCCAAGTCATTCTACTTTGATCCATTCTCTTTAAATGACCAAACCACCTCAACCCTCTTCCGCCCTCGACAAATACTTTTAGTAACTCCACACCTTCTCCTAATTTCCACATTCCGAATTTTCTGCATAATATTTACACCACACATTGCTTTTAGACAGGACATCTCCACTGCCTCCAGCCTCCCTCACTGCAGCATTTGCAACCCATGCTTCACACCCATATAAGAGTGTTGGTACCACTATACTTTCGACATTCCTTCTTTGCCTCCATGGATAACGTTTTTGTCTCCACAGATACCTAACGCACTCACTCACCTTTTTCCTTCATCAGTTCTATGGTTAACCTCATCCTTCATAAACCCATCCGCTGACACGTCAACTCCCAAATATCTGAAAACATTTACTTCTTCCATAATCCCTCTCTCCAATGTGATATCCAATTTTCTTTATTTAAATCGCTTGATACCCTCATCACCTTACTCTTATCTATCTTCACTTTCAACTTTCTACCTTTACACACACTCTCAAACTCATCCACTAACCTTTGCAACTTTTTCTTTAGAATCTCTATAAGAAGTATCATCAGCAAAGTAACTGGTCAACTCCCATTTTGCATTTACAGTCATACTCGTTAACGATATTAATCCAGAGAGGGCATATCTTTAACCGAACATCGTAACCAATCAATTTTCCCCAAGAAATAATGGAAATAAAATTAATCCATCCAAGACTTTCAAAAGTAGTAAAATAAAATATTTTTTAGAACTTTTGACATTAAATAATACAAATTTAATGAACAATAAATAAATACACATGTAAATATAGTACAATAATATGTCACTTACATTTATTGAAGAGTTGTTATTGGAGGAGGGGGGGGGGAAAGGGTTATTTTAGTATCTAGTTTTTTTGGAAGGGAACCCTTCCATTAACACTGCAGGTGGCAAGTTCTTTTCTGGGGTTTTGGGCCTTTTTTTTTTTTTTTTACCCCCTCAAATGGTACACTTCCTCCCCTGTTTTCACCCCCCGCATGCCTGCTACACCCCCCGCATGCCTGACACCCCCCGCATGCCTCACTTTTCCGCATGCCCCACACTCCCCCATGCCTGCTAACTCCCACCCCCGCCACCCCTGCATGCCCACACCCCTGCATCCCCGCTACCCCCCCGCATCCTCACACCCCCCGCATGCCTGCTACCTCCTGCATCCTGCACCCCCCATGCCTGCTACCCCCCATCCCCTTTTTCACTCCCTGCATGCCTCACCCCCCGCATGCCCCACACTCCCTGCATGCCTGCCACCCTGCATGCCGGGCCCCCCCCCGATTGTTCCCCCATGCCTGTTTACACCCCCGTGCCTTTTCCCCTCCCTGCATGCCTGCTACACCCCCCGCATGCTGCACACCCCCCCGCATGCCTGCTACACTCTCTGCATGCCTGAAACACTCCCTGCATGCCTGTTAACCCCCGCATGCCTGCTACACTCCCTGCATGCCTGCTACAACCCCCGCATGCCTGCAAAAACCCTGCATGCCCCCACCCCCCCCGCATAAATGCTACCCCCCCAAAAATGTCACCCCCGCAAAATGCCCCCTGCATAAATGCTACACTTGCTTCTACCCCCCCCGCATAAATGTTTCCTCCCTCCCTTTTCCCCCCCTGCATAAATGCTACACCCCCCGCATGCCCCAAGCTCCTGCATGCCTACACTCCCGCATGCTGCTATACCCCCCGCACCTGTTTTCACTCCCCATGCCTGCTACCCCCCTGCATGCCTACACTCCCTGTATGCCTGCTACACTCCCGCATGCCTGCTACACCCCCCGCATGAATGCTACCTCCCTGCATGAATGCTACACCCGCATGAATGCTAACCTTTATCACAGGGCTGGCACTAGGAATTTTTTAAACCTTTTGGAGCTTTTTTGGGGAGTTAAACATTAAAAAATTTGGGGAAAATGACAATATACTGAGGAATGCGTGGGTGTGGGGGGGTGGTCGCCTCCCTTTAAAAAAAGCACCCCCGACGCCCCCCTGGGGTGCGCCCAGCTGGGGGCCATGTGGACCGCCCGGGGACGAATGTGGAACCCGGAAACCTCTTTTAATGCAATCATTTTTTAAGTCATAAAACGCCCCCAAAATATTGTTAACTGACAGCATCTTTAAACCCCCGGTTGACTGTAACCCCCCCTAATTTAATCCCACCACTCCCCCCCAAACCCTAGCATTTACTTCTTTTACAACCCCCCCCTATAAATATATTAAACAACCATGGTGACATTACATCCCTTCCCCAAAACCCCTTTTACCGGGGAATAATCTCCCCTCTCCTACACACCCCTAAAAACCCCGCCTCACTATCCTCATAAAAAAACTTTACAGCCTTCGTAACCCTACCTATTCCCCACACTTGCAACATTTGCCAAAAATTTCCCTATCCACCTATCATATGCCTTTTTTAAACCATAAATGCAATGAAAACTTCTCTAAATTTATCTAAAAAAATGTTCACATATATGCTTCAATGTAAACATTTGATCTACATCCCCCACCCCTCTAAAGCCTCCTTTTTCATCTGCAATCCTACTTCTGTTTTTCCTCTAATTCTTTCATTAATAACCCCCATACACTTTCCTGGTATACCTTGCCTTTTCTTCTTTCAAAAAATTGGCCGCCCCACCGGCGGGTGGAAAAAAAAGAAAAACAAAAGTTTTTTCTTTTTAATTTAGTTTTTATACAGGAGAAGGGGTTATTTCCCCTTTTCCCCCATTTAGCCACTCTTAAAAGAATTTTTCGGAGGAAGAATTCTGTTCCACTTCCCCTGGAGAACCCAGTGAACTTATTTCATTTAATTTTTTTCACACTATTTTATCCTCCTTTTTTTATAAAGGAACTAACATGCTCTTTTAAAACCTAGATACCTTCCCTTTTCCCCACTTTTTTTTAAACAAAAATCCAAACCACCCCAGCACTATATCCCCCCCTGCTTTTAACATTTCTGTCATGATCCCGCCCGTTCCAGCTGCTTTACCCACTTTCTTTTTTAAAATAATGCCCACGATTCCCCCCCACTCACATCCTGCTTTTCACCCCTAACGATGTTGTACCCCCCCTGGCCAGTACATAAAAATTCCCCCCCTTTTTTTTATTGACATTTAAAATTCCCCCAAAATTTCCCCCCATCTACCCAATACCTCCACCCCCATCTCCCCCCCTCCCCATTTGTTGTTAACTGACAAACCTTTTTCCCCAGGCTTTCTTACCTTGTTTTTTTCACCCCAAAAATTTTTTTTTTTGTTTTACCCTTTTTAAAGGGGCCTCTCCCATTCTTTCATTTTCTTTTTTGCACTCTCTCACCACTCTCTTTTCCCCCTTTTTTTATCCCATATCTCTGCTTTCTTTTAAAAAATTTGTTTTAAAAAACCTCTCATAAGCTATTTTTCTTATATCCCCCTTTACTTCTTTTCCCCACCACCCTTCCCTTCCTCCTGCACCCACCCTCCTTCCCCAAAACTTCTGCCCCACTTCCCCAAAATACTGCATTTAAAAATTATTCCACTTTTTTAACCCCCCCCCCCCCACTACTCATTTTGCACTAGCCCCCTTTTTCTGCCAAAGTTTTTTTATATCCCCCCCAACCCCCCTCACTTTTTTAACACTTTTTCTCCTTACTTGTTGTTTTTTTTTTTCCCATCTCCTTTTTTATTTTAACGGTGGAAACCAAATAATGCCCCAAATTTTCCGGCCCCTTTTTTATAAATTTTAAAACCGGGAACCACCCATCAACCTTTTATCCACCAATAATAACCAAAAAATTATTTCCCATTCCCCGATATCATCCTTTTGTATATTTATTTATCCTCTTTTTCATAAAATATGTATTACTTATTACCAAACCTCTTTCAATAGCTCTTTTGGTTCCCCCTTTTTAAAATTTTTCCCCCGGGCCCCCAAATTTACCTACTACCCCCCCCAAAAAACATTTTTCCTCTTTAGCATTTAGCCCCTCCCCACAATTTTTCCTCTCACTTGGAAAAAACCCCAAACCCACTCACTCAAAATTTCAAAAAATCTCTCTCCCCCCCAAATTTTTCCCCCAGGTGAAACACACAAACCCATTTTCACATTCAACCTTTATTTTACTCCACATAACCTTTAATTTTACATTTATTTCCCCCTTTTACCTGCCATAACTGATTATTCAACATTATTGCCATAGGTAGTAGGTTGGTAGACAGAAACCCCCCGGGGAGGACCCCGTCCTGCCAGGTGACGGGGGAAAAAAAACCTGAAATTTTTTTACATGATGGTAGGATTGCTGGGTTTTTTCTGTCTAAAAAGAAGCTGGATAACAGGTATATCTCCCCATTCATTTTTTGGGTCACACTACACTGGCATAAAATGAAATATAAATACACAATCTAAGGTTTTTTTCTTCTTTTTTTAAAATTCCCTTTGTTCTTTTTTTTTTCTCAGTCCTGGGAAGTGGAAAAGAATCTTTCCTCCGTAAGCCATGCGTTTATGGGCGACTAAGATGCGGAGCAATGGGCGGGGGGCCCCCTTTTCCTGAACGAACCCCCCAAAAACAAGAAAAAAAAATTTTTAAAAATTTTATGGGGAATTGCGTGGATAAAAGGGGGAAAAAAGAAAGAGATGATTGCCGATGTTATGAATAAAAAAAAGGGGTTGGGGCCCGGGGGCCCTAAGCGAAACAAAGCTAAAAGGGGGGCGAGTTCCAGGGGGGGAAATAAATGGGTTAAAATCAGGAGTTTTCTAGAGAGTTAGGGCAAGGAAGGGGGGGAGCAATAATGTTGAAGGATCAGGGAAGGAAAAGAAATAAAAATGTGTAAATTAAAAGGGGGTTGGGGAAAAAATTTGGGTGGGGAAAGGGGGCATAATAATTTTGGGGACCTGGAAAAAGGGAGGTGGGGAGAGAGAGAGTTTTTTGGGGAAAAGTTAAGCGAATGTATAGGAACTTTGAACCAAATGAGGGGGAAAAGTGGTGGGGGGCCCAAAAGCTAAAGGGGGGAAACATGCAGGGGGTGTAGTAGGAAAATTTGGGGTGCCAGGTGTAAATGATAAGGGGGCCCTTTGATTGAACTTTGTATAGAAAGGGTTTATTAGGGGGAAAAATTTTTTTAAGAAAAGGGGTAAATAAGTATAAAAAGATATGATGTAGGGCTTTAAAGACAGTGGGGTTTTTTGGACTATGTTTGGGAGAAAAAAGACTGTTGGTGACTTCAGGATTTTACATGTTTATAGAGGGGCCAGATATTCAGATCACTTTTTAGTTAAAAGCTACGGGGGGAAAAAAAGGGAGATGGGAAAAAAGGAAAAAAGAATCAGTAAGTAAAAGAGGGAAGGTTTATAAACTAAAAGGGAGGCAGTTGGGGGGGGGATATAAACAACTATTGGAGGATAGATGGGCTAGTGAGAGTGTGGGGAAGGGGGAAAATTTAAAGGGGTAGTTTTTAAAAAAGTAGTTTTGAGTGTTCAGCAGAATTTTTTTGGTTACAGGCGAGTGGGGGGGAGGGAAGAGGAGCGGGGGGAATGATGAAAAAGGGGGTAGTAAGGGAGAAAAAGTTTGAGAGGTTTTTTCAAAGTGGGGGAAATTGCAAGGAGGGAAGAGAAGGGGGAGAAAAAGAGAGGTTAAAAGAGTGGTGGAATGAAAAAGGAGATGAGAGAGAGGGGGGAGATTTTATCAGAAATTTTTTTTTTGAAAATAAAAAAAATTTTTTGGGAAAGAGATTAATGTTGAGGAAGCCTAGAGAAAAAAGGGGTTTGACAGTTAAAAAAGGGGGAGGAGAGTTAAAAGGGGGAGTTAGAGGTTTTGGGAAAGGGAAAAGAATTTTTTGAGGATTTGTTTGTTGATGAAGACAGGAAGCTGTGATTTCGTGGGGGCAAGGAGGTAACATCTTGTAAGGTGGAAGAGCCAGTTGTGGGTGTGGGGGTTTCTGAGGCAGTGGGTAGAATGAAAGGGGGTAAGGCAGCTGGGATTGAGGGATAAAGATAGAAATGTTTAAAAAAAGGTGGGGATATAATTTTTGGGGTGGTTGGTGCTATTATTTTAAATGTTTTGGAAGGGGGGAAGGTACCTGGGTTGGCAGAGAGCGTGTATTTTTTCCTTTTTATAAAGGAAAGGGGGGCAAAAAAGGAAAAATTTTGGGGGAAAAGTCTGTTGAGTGAAAATTTTAAAGTGTATGGTAGGGGTTATTATTGAAAAATTAAGGGGTAAAAAGAAAGCAGGATAGCAGATGAAAAAGGGGGGTTTTGGAAAAGGAGGGGGTGTAGACCAAGTGTTTACAGTGAAACATATGGGGGAACGTTTTTGGGGAAAAAGGGGGAAAGATGTTTTTGTGGCATTTATGGTTTTGGGAAAAAGGGGGTATAAAGGGGGGAGGGGGGGGGAATGGGCAGATGTTGCAGGGGGATGAAAGGGAAAAGGTTTTGAAAGCAGTGAAGAGTTTTTTGGGGGATAGTGAGGCTCAGGTTAGAGGTAGGAGGGAAGGGGACTATTTCCCCAAAAGTCCTTAGGAAAAGGGTTTTTGATGTCACCTGGTTGTTAAAATATTTATAGAGGGGTTTTAAAAGGGGGAAAAAATCCCAGGGTTTTGGGGGAAGGTGTTGGGAAAAGATAAAGAAGAAAAACAAAGTGGGATTTTGGGGTTTTTTTTCTGATGACACTGTGTTTTTTGGGGATTCTGAAGAGAAGCTGCAGGGGTTTTGGGGATGAATTTGGTAGGGGGTGTAAAAGAAAAAAAATTTAAAAGGGAAATAGGAAAAAAGAAAGGGTGAATAAAAAAAAAATAGGTGACAAAGTTTGGGGTATCAGATTGGAGGGGGGAGTATGGAGGAGGTGAATGTATTCAGATATTTGGGGGGACATGTCGGCGGAGGGGCCCATGAAGGATGAGGTGAATCATGGGAATTTATGAGGGAAAGGGTGAGGGGGCCCTTTTCCGGGTCTGGGGAGACAAAGAACCTTGTCCTGGAAGTAAAGGGGGAAAAAGTAGAGTATAGTTATCCCAAAAGCTTTTTATGGGTTGAAGCATGGGTGATGAAGGGAAAAAAGGAGAAGGCTGGGGCAGTGGAGATGTCATGTCTGAGGTCAATGTGTGGTGTGAAAAAGAAAATCGGGTTTGGAAGTTAGGAGGAGGGGGGGGGTTCCAAAAAAGATTGTCCAGAGAGCTGAGGGGGGGGTTTTGAGATGGTTTGGACATGTAAAAAAAAGGGGCAGACAGAGTGACTTCGGGTAAAACTGTAGTGGAGGGAAGGCGGGGTAGGGGTCGGCCTGGGAAAAAGGTTGGGGGAGGGGGGAAGTTTGTGTGCGAGGGTTTGGGGCTTCCAGCAAGCATGTGGCGTATTTGATAGGGGTGAATAAAGGATAGGGTTTTTTTAAACTTGACGGCTGTTGGAGGTGAGCAAAGTAACTTTTTGAAGGTTTGGAAACCGGGGGGCCCCGGCTTGAGTTCTGGGGGTGGGAAGTACAGTGCCGGCCCCTTGGGGAAAGGGGGGTGTTAATGTTGCAGTTTTATAACTGTAGTGTAAAAAAACCCTTCTGGCAAGACAGTGATGGAGTGAATGATGATGAAAGTTTTTTTTTTTCGGGGCCCCCTGCCTTTGGGGGGAAGGGTGTGTTAATAAATAAATAAAATTCCCTCCTTCTTTAGCTCTAACTCATTTGGGGAAAACCCCGACCTAATCCCATTTTTTTTCTCCCCACTGAAACTCTCCTACCCCCTTCAGCTTTGTCTCACTTAAAACCCGGGGCATCCAGCTTCTTTTCATTCAAAACATCTACAATCATCTTTTCTTATCATTCGCACAACATCCACTACATTCAAACATCCCATTTTTTACGGTTTTCTTCTTTTTCTTTTTAGTAAGCTATACGGAAAAGGGGTTTCAACCCCTTGTTCCCGGCATTTTAGTTGATTTTTTTAACACGCAGGGTTCGGGGGAAAGATTCTTTTCCCCCTTCCCCAAAGGATATGAAAAAAAAGCAGTAAAAAAGATCTTTAAAAAAAAAACCAAAAAAACTCAGATGAGTGTGTATACATAAACGTGTACATTTTTTTTGCGTAGCGTGACCTAAGGGGAAAAAGAAGAGCAAGACGTACCTAAATTTCCCCTGTTTATAAAAAGAAAAGACAAAACCACCATCATGTAAAACAAAAAACGGGTTTTTTTTACACTCATTTTGGGAGGCCCCGGGAGTACCTCCCTGGGTGGTTGCTGCCCCCCCAAACCTACTCCCCAAATTTTTATTATTATTATTATTATTTTATTTATTTATTTATTTATTTATTTATTTTTTATTTAAATTTAATTTATTTAATTTATTTAATTTATTTAATTTATTTATTTATTTATTTATTTATTTATTTATTTATTTATTTGTTTTTTTTATTTATTTATTTATTTTTTTTTATTTTATTTTTTTTTTTTTTTATTTATTTGGGGAACTGGGTCCTTTATTATTATTATTATAATTATTATTATTATTAATTTAGGAAACTGGAACACAGACCAATTTCCCCCTAGATAAGGGCCCCTTCACCAGCATAAGGGAAAAACCTTTTTGACACTGGTGAGGGGTTTTGGGGTTTGGGAATTGGATCTGTCTCCTTAAATTAATAATTTATAATTTTGGTGATTTTCATTCCCCTAAATAATAATAATGGGGAAAATTTAAACGCTCCCAAACTCCGTGCACTGTTTACCTCTCTGGGGGAAAATTTCTCTCGTGTTTACTTGCATTTTGTGCAGTTTTTTTTTCCAAACTTTTTTTAATCATGGGTCCTAAAAAGCAAAGGACAGTGCTGAGAAAAAAAAAGAGGATGATGTCCATGGAATTAAAGATGAAATCATGGATAAACGAGCGGTGGGGTTTGGGGGGTTGGGGGGAAGGGGGGGAAATTGCCTTACTCGGGATGTTGCCTCGTAACTCAGAAAAAAAATCGACCGAGCGATGGCTCATATCTCAAAAAACTCGTATGTTGGGCCCCCGTGTCAAGGTTCCACTGATTCTAATAAATCTTTTTCCACCTTCCCCAAACCCCGAAATTTCTTTCCATTTCATTAAATACATTTTAAAATCAAATTTTTTTTCATCTAATACATTTTTTCCCCCAGTATGTAAGACCCTTATCTCCGCCTCCATTTCATTTATGTTTGTTAAAAGGAAGCAATTCATGAAAGGGAGGATTAGTATTAATTATAGAATAATACAGGAAGGTCTTCATTTATGCCTTCAATATAAAACTTATCTAATTTCATGTAGTTTAATTAATGAATTTTACTGTGTAGTTTTTTTGCTTTTTGGACTTTGATCAGAGTATGTTTGATATTTTGTTTGTATTTGCTGTATTACATGTTTTTCTATGATTTTAAGATCTTTAATTTTTTTGTGGGGTGACTGCCTTTGTACAATTAAAGAATGAATTTCAGATTTTTTTTTTTTTTAAAATGTTGAATATAAAGTTTTTTTTTTTTGTCGAGCTGATGTGTTTTTTTTCACTGTAGATGATGGCCTTGAAGGTGATGTCCTGTTGGGATTACCCTAAAGATGGGGGATCCTGGGCTGAGAGTGGCTGGGGTATCCCTGAGGGGTTTGTATGGGCGGCTGCTGGGGCTCCCGTCACCCTTACTATAAATGGAGGGGTGAGGGCGTGCCCCTTTACCACCCCCCGCTAATTTCAGAAAAACCCCCCCATGCACACACCCCCACCTCCCCCACATCCCACCATCAACCCCCTTTTTCCACCTCCACCAACAAAATCAGAAACTAGCGATCCCAACCTGCTACGTTTCCTTTTTTTCAGACAGCAGTGCCCCCAGAGGGGTGGCCCCTGTGGGGTTTTGTTAAATGTCCTGAAAATGTTATTATATATCATATATTTTTTAAAATAATGATTTTCACTACTGATAATTTTATTTCATCTCAGCAAAACAGCAGGATACTTGTGATTACAATTTAAAAAAAATTTTATGCTTTTGACAGCCTTTTAAGTGTAAATGAGGAACTAAAAAAACAGTTTGAGCTAATAACGAAATTTTTTTTTTCTTAACCAGGTTTATAATTCTATTACTGTTCATGTTGGTTTTCCCCATATGTATTGCATTTTTTGTTTATGTCTGAAAAATTATTTTCATGATATCATTGTATTATTTAATTTCTAAAAAAACTGATTTTTTTTGTCTTAATTTCATTACTCATATTTAGAAATTTTGCTGAAAAAACAGAAAATAAAAGCATCTTAGACTAAAAAGTCATCTGGGGTTTGACAAATAGGTAGAAAAAATTAAAAAAATTTTTTTAATTATTAAGTTTATATTTTGAAGTTATTTTGGTCTCAAGTGGGGAAAATAAAAAATTTAAAAAATATTTTTTTTATCTACGTATTGTAATAAACATACCAGATGCTGTTGAAATGATGGTTTTTTTTAAATCAATAATATTTTGAAACAGAATAAAGGTAGGAATACTCATTTCAGCCTTTTCCCCCTTGCTACTTTATTTTAAAATTTTGCTGTTTCAGACATCTGATACACACCAGTAATTTTGATCTTCACGGTATTGCTGAAGTCCCCGTGTGGCGTTGTTAATTTGGCATTTTAAAATGAAAGGTTCTTAAAAATTTCTTTAAAAAAGGTATTTGACATTGATGAATTTATAACAGTGCTGTTTCTGTACTGTACTTATCATACTATTCTATATATTTTTTAAAAAATTCTTGACAGGACATTTAAAAGGTCATTCCCTTCATTTTATGTAAATTTTTTTAAAGGTAAATGAAAAAAGGCAGTCTGATAATGAAAAATACTGTATGCAAACATTTTCTTAAACACCCCCTGATGCCCCTTGTAAATTTTTCTGTCCCATCCACTGAATGCTGTGGGGAATTAACAAAAACATTGTGTGAAATCAGCAGTAAATGTGTTGCCAGAAGGATAGCTTCAGTTTTTAAAAATCATGTTTTTGTCATTTTATCAATATATTAGATTTTTTTTATACACTAAGGCTGGGGGGAGTTTCATAGATTAAATTTGTCATGTTATAAGACTATTTTCCAATTAGTTTGTCTTTTTTGTGACCAAATCTCATATCTTCAATTTTGCTAGATATTTTTGTACCTTGTCCACAAAAAAAATTTAAACTTTGTTCTTGTCCACATATTCATTACATCTGTATTCTTTTTTTTCATTAATTAAGATGCTTTTTTTTTTTTTTTTTTTCAACATGTTTAAAAATCCCACTGAGGCAGGATGACCCCAAAAAAAAAAAAACTTTTAAACCCTCATTCAGCACTTTCACCAAAAAAAACCTTTTTAAACCCCGATCAAGTTTAGATGTCACTCCAAACAGCCAGTACCCAAACCCTTCCTTTAAAATGCAGGCATTGTACTTCCAGCTCCAGGACTTAAGTGCATAACGGGGCCCCATGAACCCTTCAAAAAATATTTCCCTGTCACACTCCAACAGCCGTCAGGTCCCAAAAAAACCTTTGTCAACATTCACTCCCCCAAACACGCTTTAAGCATGTTATGTCCAGGCCCCACACCAACCTCTCTTTTTCCCCTCCATCCATCCCCGGACCCATACCCCCCCCCTACAGATTTATACACTCCCGTCCTCCTATTTTGCCCTTATCTCTAAATGACCAAACCACCATAACCCCTTAGTCTTCTGAATAATACTTTTTTTAGCTACACACCTCCTAATTTCCCCACAAATTTTCCATAATATTTAAAACCCACTTTGCCCTTAGAAAACATTCCAATGCCTCCAGCCTCCTCCTTGCTGCAGCATTTACAATCCATCTTACACCCATATAAGAGTGTTTTGGACCCTTCCCCTTTCATTTGATTTTTCCTCCATGAATATTGTTTTTTGTCTCCACAGATACCCAATCCTAGTATCGGTTCAGTTTCACTTGAGGTGAATTGAGGAGCTCAGTGGGTTCACCCGCGCCAGCCCCTCGGGCAATTGATTTTAAAATTTGATTTTCTTTTGGGGGTTTTCTTTTTTTTTGGGTCATCCTGCCCCAGTGGGGGATGGCCACTTGTTTGGAAAAAAAAAATCTTTGCAATACTCACCTTTTTTTTTTTCACGCTGTGGGTAACTGCCTTCATAAACCCATCCGCTGACAAGTCTACTCCCAAATATCTGAACACATTCCTTCTTCCTACTCCTGCAAAAATGATATCCCGTTTTTCTTTCCTACTCATTTGATTCCCTATCACTTTCACTTTCCACTTTCTTCCCCACACCCCCAAACA
>WNWK01039018.1:0-2500 GCA_009830355.1 Cherax destructor
TGTGTGTTAGTTTTGTGTGTGTGTGTTAGTTGTGTGTGTGTGTGTTAGTTTTGTGTTGTGATGTGCTGTGTTAGTTTTGTGTGTGTGTGTGTTAGTTTTGTGTGTGTGTACTCACCTAGTTGTGGTTGCAGGGGTCGAGTCATAGCTCCTGGCCCCGCCTATTCACTGATTGCTACTAGGTCATCTCTCTCCCTGCTCCATGAGCTTTATCAAACCTCGTCTTAAAACTATGTATGGTTCCTGCCTCCACTAAGTCACTTTCTAGGCTATTCCACTTCCTGACAACTCTATGACTGAAGAAATACTTCCTAACATCCCTTTGACTCACAGGAGTCTTCAACTTCCAACTGTGACCCCTTGTTTTTGTCCACCTTATCTATTCCTCACAGTATTTTATATGTCGTTATCATGTCTCCCCTAACCCTCCTGTCCTCTAGTGTCGTCAGGCCGATTTCCCTTAACCTTTCTTCGTAGGACAATCCCCTTAGCTCTGGGACTAGTCTTGTTGCAGACCTTTGCACTTTCTCTAATTTCCCGACGTGCTTGACCAGGTGTGGGTTCCAAACTGGTGCTCCATACTCCAGTACGGGCCTGACGTATATGGTGTACAGAGTTTTGAACGATTCCTTAGTGAGGTATTGGAACGCTATTCTTAGGTTTGCCAGCCGCCCGTATGCTGCAGCAGTTATCTGATTGATGTGTGCCTCAGGAGATGTGCTCGGAATTATACTCACCCCAAGATCTTTTTCCTTGAGTGAGGTTTGCAGTCTTTGGCCACCTAGATTATACTCTGTCTGCGGTCTTCTTTGCCCTTCCCCGATCTTCATGACTTTACATTTGGCAGGGTTAAATTCAAGGAGCCATTTACTGGACCATGGACCAGGCTTGTAACCTGTCTAGGTCTCTTTGCAGTCCTACCTGATCCTCAACTGATTTAATTCTTCTCATTAACTTCACATCATCTGCAAACAGGGACACTTCTGAGTCTATCCCTTCCGTTATGTCATTCACATACACCAAAAACAGTACAGGTCCTAGGACTGACCCTTGTGGAACCCCAAGCGTCACAGGTGCCCACTCTGACACCTCGTCACGTACCATGACTCGTTGTTGCCTCCCTGTCAGACATTCTCTTATCCATTGCAGTGCCTTTCCTGTTACGTGTGCCTGATGTGTATGTATGTGTGTGTGTGGAACTATATGGGTGTGGGTTTATTAGTGTGTGAAAAGTAGTAGTGAAATTGTGTGTTATGTTGTATGAGTGTGTATGTGCGGTCTGCGAGGTCATCTACAGTGCTCCTCTACCTGGCCTGACCTGACTTACGCCTGAACTACCAGTTAATGTAGTCTATGCTTCACCTGTCTGCTCACCCTTTTTAACTAGAAATTACCAATTGCTATTCGTTACCAAGTACTTGGTATCCTATTCCTTATCGTACTATGATAGTTGACCGTTCACAAACAGCTTGGCGGTTAGGTAACTGGAATTTACACCCGACTCCCCGAAAACCACGCATAGGTGAGATGTACTTGCGATGCAGCCTGTAGTATCCTTTAGATTGTCCAAGTCGATGAGGTGTTCTGGCGTATATCCACTTTCGTTTCTTGTTGATATATAATATAACCTATTCACTGTATTTCTTTCACTTGTCACATATTAATTTCACTTTAATACCTTGGGAGACACATGTGGCAACGTCTCCTGGAGCACACTAGGCCTTCCCACTCTGACCCAGCAACCAGATATCAATTTGAACTTATAAAATTGTGGCTCTCCCCGCACTTATGTGGCTCAGGGCAACTCGTAAATCACTTCAAGGGTTGTTCACTACCCTGACACACTTGATGACCCCTGCAGTACCCTTGGGGAGCCCTCAAAAACACTTAAATTCGCGGAGCACTAAAAGATGTGACCCACGCACTAAGTGTCCCTACTGTGTGTGTGTGTTTGTGTGAGCGTTAATTTTAAATAAAATTAAAGGTATTGTGAATATTTTAAAAGAAAATATAGAAGTGAAAAGTTGTTGAATAGAGTTAGTAATGTGAACCCCCGTGACGTCACACTCCACTTATGTTAGTTCATTAATAAGGGGGAAGATACCTGTTCAATCCTGTTTGGTTCGGCGTGAAGTCATGAGTGAGTTGGCAAGAGTCGCCACAAAAATATAATCTATTTCTTTTACTATAAATAAGGTTTATTAACAATGTATGACTAATCATATTAATTGAAATATATGATGAAATAATATACTATATGCTTTTGAAGAAATCCCATGTAATGAAATATTAAAAATGTTATTCAATGAGTGATAGATCTTATGTGGAATTTAGAAAATGAGTAATTGGCAACTTAAATCGAGGATTTTAAAAGGGTTTCCTGAGAGAGTAATCATTACAGTATCGTCTTTCGTCGTAGCATCAAGTAGATTCATCTGGTGAATTTCTCAAGAAGTTGTATATAGGTGTGTAATGGGAGTATTGGTGTGTTTTAGGAATTTGA
>WNWK01039018.1:7500-17655 GCA_009830355.1 Cherax destructor
TGCGATCACGCATGTGTGCGATCACGCATGTGTGCGATCAGCATGTGTGCGATCAGCATGTGTGCGATCACGCATGTGTGCGATCACGCATGTGTGCGATCACGCATGTGTGCGATCACGCATGTGTGCGATCACGCATTTACCTGAAGCCACTTGTGTACCAGTTATTGCGAACTGATTCATAGGTCATCATTTGTGTGTAGTTTGTGAATAATTATAGCGTCCATACCCTGGGTTGTATTAACTAAGAGCGTACAATTGATTGCCCTCCTGGTGCACTTCCCGGTTATTTTATATATCCGTGGAGAAAGACTAAACCCCTAAGGGTCATACATATCTTGTAGAACTTGAGGCAATCATAAATCTGTTTCTTGTATCAAGAGTTCGGCACCAGCACTGAGGCACCCCATCATTCCTTTAACCGGTTTAAAAACATCGGCCAGAGTTTCCTGGAAGTTTTTTGATTGGAACCTTCTCAATAAAGATCTTAACTTGAGCCAAAATCCCGTCTGTGCTCAAACAAAAGATTTAGGAGGAATTCAGGGAAAAGATTTTCAAGCAAAACTGGATTAACTCCACCAGTTCATTATGAGCGAGACTTCTTGGCTTAAGCAGCAGGTTTCAGCTTTATCAAAGACCAATAATCAGTAGCTTACACACACACATATATATATATATATATATATATATATATATATATATATATATATATATATATATATATATATATATATATATATATAGTGGGACCCATTGCCTCGGATAAGTGGATAAAAGACTTCAAGGAAGAATATTTAGATTTCTTTCTGAAGCCATTTGAATATTCCACTTCCCTACCACCTCATCTTTTTTTTTTTTTTACAAACTTTATTTCAAGACAAAATACAATGGGGAGTAAAACAACATAGATAACTCAGAGCTACATGTCAAATACTTCGTCCAACTCCCGGCAGTGGGCCGCGTGCCCAGAATACTGCAGGCATTTCCCTCTGGATCGCAACACTGAGTCTCTGAAAGAGGAAACTGGTCGCCCTGTGGTCCTTGGTTTCTATGATGAGTTTTCCACCCAGCTCCTTGAGAAACTTTAGAGCACACTTGCCCCATGCTCCATGGGTCTCCGACTCTATTGGGATGAAGTTATAGCAAGAGGGAAGGTCTTCATATTTGCGGGTCTTCTGGGTCTCCCTGTGGCTGGCAACTCCACCCCTTCGGCTAAGGAGTGTGGCAGGTAGGTGTCTGCCAATGTGGCAGCACAGGTGTAGTCCCAAGCAATCTGCTTACCATCCTTCCAGGGTAGCATGGTGGCTCCATCAGGACGCTTTTGACTTCCATCAGACCTCTGCACTTGGGGTTCCCGTTGAGCTGGGCAACGGGCTGTGGCGAGGCTTCTCTTTATGATGTCATTGACCTCCTCATGTCTAGCATACTTCCCTTCTGAAGTGTGACACACTAGACCATGAAGTCCGAATTGGTCAGCCGTCGCCCTGCCGCAAATACACCTATGTTCGGTGAGTATGGGGGCGGCTAGGCGAAGAGCAACACCAATCCGAATGGCCTGTGGGTCGAGTCGAGTCCCCAGAGAGGAATTGGGAACCTCTCAGGAAGCCTTACCGACTACAGAAATGCAGGAAAAGCTACCTGCGTTGCCTTGCCCCCCTCCCCCCAGTCACTGGAAAAGTTGTTTGATCCCATTGCTGATCTTCTAGTGACAGACTTAGTGCCTTCTTAAAGATAGATCTTAGGGTAGTCATATTCACTGAGTGTTGGGTTGTCAAAGAGGGAGTAAAACACTCGTGAGAGACTCAGAGCATCATGGACATCAAGATCCTTATTCTCTTCTCCATTATCTCAGGTCATTCTTTTTTGTCCTTGAGGACTGTGTCAATGGTCTGATGACCCACCCAGTGCCCCCAAAGAGGATGCTTTGGACTAATTGTCTTTGAGGCATCAGGAGGATTGTTCGCACAGCTGTGATTATTTCCTGGTTGGCGTGATGATTTCACACTTTATGTACTGAGAAGATCAAAAGGCTTTTCTTACTTCCTTGGGTCTTCAAAGGGAATTCTTCTATAATCGATGCCATCATCCGGGTAAAAAATGTACCAATATTGACTCCTGCACAGGCTGGAAGTTATCTTCCTCCAAGCAGAGGAAACGGAGTGGTCACCCTGCTGAACAACCCTCTGATGAGAGAATTTCATGCTCGCCAAATAAAATAAATAGCCAGCTGCTTATATATATATATTCATATATATATTTTTCGCTTTCCCAAATCCACTGCTAGCAGTCCCCTATCCCACATTCCTAAAGCAGCTCGCCCATATGCGCTGGGAAATTCACAGACCTTCTTAAGCAGGTGAATGGAGGCTCCACCAATTTAGAAGCCCGAGGCACCATTAAAGCAGGGCCCAACCTGCTCCTGTTTGGCAATGTCTGTCTTGCAGTTCCTGAAAGACGAGGCAAATTGCTAACCACTTCAGTCACCCAAGGCGGTGCGCAACCCCCAGAACAGATAATTGTGTCCCTCTCCCCACCATCGCAGGAATCACAGAGGTAGACCAAAAAAAAACTCCACTGAAAACGAAAAAATTTTGCGCACAGGTTAGCAAAAAAATCGAAAGGCAACACAGTGGGAGCAATCAGAATAATTACAAGTGACGACACTGTAGCCCCCAAAGATGAGGCCACAGCTCAAGCACTAAGGGGACAAGCATCCAAAAAAGGAACACCATAGCCATCAACAACATAAAGGAGACCCCATCACTGAACAATTAATTTTGCCAGAATCAAAGTGTATAAGGCGATAGTGTCATTTCCAACAGGATCTGCAGGAGGTTACACTGGAATTCGACCACAACACCTCAAAGAGATGGTAAATCCAGTACTCGGAGCATCTGCATCAATTCTCCTCACCGAATTAACAACTTTTGTCAACAACTGCCTGGCTGGGCCGTCCCCGAAGAAAAATTTAAAACCCTTTTTTTTTGGAGCCTCATTATGCCTTTGAAGAAGAAGGATGGGGAATTAGACCCATTGCTGTTGGTAACCCCTTCGCCGTCTAGTTGCCAAAGCAGCAGTAAGAAACATTCGCCCCAAAAAAGCTGCCAGTTTCTCCAGCCACCAACTGGGCTTTTTGGGGGCTCTCAAGGCAGTGAAGCCGCAGCTCATGCGGGAAAGGGCCACCCATCAGGGACCTATCAGAAGAGGGCCTGTCAAACTTGACTTTGGAAATGCCTTTAATATGGTGAAAAGTGTGGTCTTGCCAGCCGTTCGACAGCGGTTCCCCAGTCTCTTTCCCTTCATTTCAGCTGGCTACAGCAAACCCCCGACTCTTTGTTTGGGGGAAAAAGAAATTCCCTCATCAAAGGGGGTTCAGCAGGTGATCCACTCGCTCCACTTCTCTTCTGTTTGGCAGTAAGAGAACTAACTTTCAGCCTACGCTGACTCAACATCTGGTACCTGGATGATGGCACTCTGGCAGGGACTGGGGAGTCCTTGTTAGAGGACCTACAACGGTGAAGACACAGGGGGAAGCCTTAGGACTCATCCTTAATCCCTCAAAGTGTGAAATTATCACAACAAATCAAAAGGGAAAAAATCAATGCGGTGCAAACAATCCTCCCAGAAGTCCCCTTTACTCCATCCCAAAAGTACCCTCCTGGGAGCACCGCTGGGGTCACCCCGCCATCGACACTGTCCTCAAGGACAAAGTGAATGACCTGAAAAGAATGGAGGAGAGAATAAGTGATCTTGATGCCCATGATGCCCTGTATCTCCTCACAAGGTGTCTTACTATGCCAAGACTCACTTACTTCATGAGGTGCGCACTCCTCTTTGAAAACCCAACACTTGACGAGTATGACGCACACCTGAGATCAACCTTCAAGAAGGCACTGAATCTGTCACTAGAGGATCAGCAAGGGGAGCAGGCAACCCTCCCAGTGCGACTTGGAGGTATAGGGGTGCGCAAAGCAAGGCATGTAGCGTTACTGCAATTCTGTCATCGTGTTTGGCCTCCTGTGGATTAGTCAAGGATTGTCCCTGAACGTTTGAGAGGTGTGGTGGGAGCTCAAGACCCCAAGTTCATTGAAGCAGCAGTGCAGTGGGACATCATGGCAGACTCCTCCAGTAGACCAGCTCCTCCCAAAGAGCACAAACAGTCCCTGGGACAAACCGATCATGGAAAAAATTCCAACACATGCTCACCAACGCTTCAGGAAAGGACAAAGCGTCCCTAGCGGTGAGGGCACCACACTCAGGAGATTTCCTTCTTGCTGTTCCCAATTCCTCTCTGGGCACTCGACTCGACCCACAGGCTATTCGGATTGGTGTTGGTCTTCGCCTAGCCGCCCCCATACTCACCGAACATAGGTGTATTTGCGGCAGGGCGACGGCTGATCAATTCGGACTTCATGGTCTAGTTGTCACACATCAGAAGGAAGTATGCTAGACATGAGGAGGTTAATGACATCATAAAGAAAGCCTCGCTACAGCCGTTGCCCAGCTCAGCGGGAACCCCAAGTGCAGAGGTCTGATGGAAGTCAAAAGCGCCCTGGATGGAGCCACCATGCTACCCTGGAAGGATGGTAAGCAGATTGCTTGGGACTACACCTGTGCTGCCACATTGGGACACCTGCCTGCCACTCCTTAGCCGAAGGGGGTGGAGCTGCCAGCCACAGGGAGACCCAGAAGACCCGCAAATATGAAGACCTTCCCTCTTGCTATAACTTCATCCCAATAGGGCCCCGGAGACCCATGGAGCATGGGGCAAGTGTGCTCTAAAGTTTCTCAAGGAGCTGGGTGGAAAACTCATCATAGAAACCAAGGACCACAGGGCGACCAGCTTCCTCTTTCAGAGACTCAGTGTTGCGTCCAGAGGAAATACCTGCAGTATTCTGGGCACGCGGCCCACTCCCGGGGGAGTTGGACGAAGTATTTGACATGTAGCTCTGAGTTGTTATCTATGTTGTTTCTCCCCATTGTAGTTTGTCTTGAAATAAAGTTTGTAAAAAAGATGGGGTGGTAGGGGAAGGGGAATATTCAAATGGCTTCAGAACGAAATCTAAATATTCTTCCTTGAAGTCTTTTATCCACTTCTCCGAGGCAATGGGTCCCACAATTGACACCAGAGGTGGACCCCATCCCTATATATATATATATATATATATATATATATATATATATATATATATATATATATATATATATTTATCACCGTCCACGGTAGTGATGGAGGAGTAAAAATATCATTTGTGTATTCATAAGAAAAATGTATATGCTTGCCATTTCTTTTAAAGTAGGATATGGCTGAGGTTAAGACGCTGCAGGCAGTATGAATATTTTTTGTCCTTAATAAACTCCAGTAAAGCAGCCGTGTATCTTAACCCAATATTCTTAACACACTATAACAATTTACTGGCAGCCTTGTGGCGCCTGAGAACTTAGAGGTTATTATGTCATGTAATGTAGAAGTTTCTATCTTAGGTCACAGCGTCTAAGGCGGCGTCGCTCGGCTTGCCTCTCCATTTTTAAAGGTCATGAGTCAGTTAAGTTTGTTAACCATGCTAAGTACGCTAAACCCATGTGGTTCCATCAGTGCAATACACGGTCGAGGCTTGATCCTATGTCCACCAAGCGCGAGACAGACGGATTCCCAAATTTGTACTCTCCTATATGTAGCTGTGGGTCTGTGAGTCCAAGCTAATCCAGTCAGACGGAAAGCGCCCACTCTGCAAGCGGAGCCGACTCCACTCTCCTTCTTTATCTCTTTCTGCCTACACATTCCAAGCGATGTTTTTCCATTGTTATGTGATCATTTGAGCTCAGTTCCTCGTTGCTCTCAGGATCAGGTGAAGAAAAGGGTTTTTAGAACGTTCCCAACGAGAAGGCCTGAATATTATGAGTGGTCTTCCAGAAAAACGCATTTGAAATGGGATCTATTTTCAAGATGGCCACAACTGGGGGTTCCCTGTTGGGTTTTCTGCTATGTAAACAGTAGCCACCACTCGCTGTGATACCCCCTTCACTACCTCATTGCTACTTGTGCTTTCATAGGCACTGTGTTCCTTCTATCTTTTACTGTAGTGTTATATTAAGACTCCTACAATAAATTATGCAAGTGAACTCCTCGTAGCTCAGTGATAACAGTGCCTAGAGTCAGTGACTTTTCAGAGCCTTAATAGTGTTTTTTCATTTTCAGGACTTGTATGCATTAAATTTATTACCAAAGTGTCTTGTTTATTTACTCTAGTATGAAGTGCAAGATTCATCTCATATTTTGCTGGCTATTTTTTTTTCGGAAGAATTGATATTTATTTCAGTGAGTCATCTTAATTTTTTTTTCATATTTTTACTAGATGTTAAATAGCATTGTTTGGTCTCATTGTTTGCTTAGGAGAGAATTTCAGTTTTTTTTTTTTCAGTTCGTTTCTGTGCATTTCATTGTATTTTCGTTTTTAAATTCTACTTATGGGTTGCCCAAGTTACCGATTTGTGTGTGTGTGTGTGTGTGTGTGTGTGTGTGTGTGTGTGTGTGTGTGTGTGTGTGTGTGTGTGTGTGTTCTGTATGTGTGTGTGTGTGTGTGTTTTACTCACCTATATATGGCTCAAGGGGCGAGTCACAGCTTTGGTCCCCGCAATTTCCTGGTCACTACTAGGTCCCTCTCGTGGTTCCAAGGGCCTTATCGTACTTCTTGTTAAAGCTATGTATGGATCCTATCCCCAGTACTACACTCTCCACATCGTTCAACTTCCTGACAATTCTAAGGCTTAAGAAATACTAACATCCCTATGACTCATCCAATATCTCATCTCTGAAACGTCCTGTCCCTGTTCACCTTGTGAATTTCTATTTTCTCCGGAACTAATTAATCTTTTTTCAAACTTTTGCATTTTCTATAATCACTTGACGTGTGCTTGAAAAGGTGCGGGTTCCATACTCAAATAAGAGCCTGACGTACACTGTGTAGTGTCGTGAGTAACTCCTTACTTAGACGTCGAAATGCTATTCTTACATTTGCCAGCCGCCCATATGCTGCGCCTGGTTGATGTGCGCTGGGGATGTGTCGGTATGCTGCTCACCTCAAGATTCTTAAGAGAGGTTTGCAGTCTTTGACCCCCTAGGCTGTACTCCATCTGCGGTCTTCTTTGTCCTTACCTAAGCTTCATGACTTTGCACTTGGTGGGGTTAAAGTCCAGGAACCATTTGCCGGACCGGGCTTATAGCCTGTCCAGATCCCCTTGTAGACTTACCTGATCCTCGTCCGCTTGTATTCTCATTACTTTCACATCATCTGCCAACAGGGGCAACTTTGCATGTATCCCTTTCATCATGTCATTTACATATACAAGAACACCATCGGACCTAGGACTGACCCTTGTGGAAACCGACGTGACACAGGCGCCCTCTGCCCCCAAATGTACCAACACATATTGTTTCCTTCCTGTCATGTTATACCTGATCCACTGCAGTACTTGTCTTACTGTTCCTGCCTGCTCCTCTAGCTTTACACACAGTCTCTTGTGTGGTACCTGTGTTGAAAACCTTCGTATAATCCTAGAAGACGCAGTCTACCCATCCCTCTCTCCTGTCTTATTTTTGTTTCCTTGTCGTAGATGTCCAGTAGGTGTTTGATGCAGGATTTCCCTTTCACTAAGCCGTGCTGTTTGTTCTGTATGATGCCGTTCCTTTCTAGGTGCTCCACCACTCTTTTGATAATCTTCTCTATGACTTTACATACTATACATGTCAGTGACACTGGTTTGTAGTTTAAAGCTGCATGTCTGTCTCCTTTCTTAAAAATTAAGTCTATGTTTGTTGTCTTCCAAAATCAGGCAGTTGCCCTTTCGATAGATTTTCTGAAGATTGTTGTTAGCAGAGCACAGAGCGTCTGCTCTAACTTTCAGGACCCAGAGGAGAGATTATCTGGGCCCACCGTCTTCGATGTATTTAGTCTCCTAACAGTTTCTTCACGTCCTCCTCTTTTGTGTACACTGACTGCAGTACTTGCAGGTGAACCGTACAGCCTCGGTTTCTGGAACCCTCTCTGTCTCTACTGTGAATACAATATTAAATCTTGTACTGAACACTCCACGTACTTCCTAGTCACTCTCTGAGTCCTCCCTTCCTTCTTTCCTTCCTCAGCCTGATTTCCTGGTCAATGAATGTTGTTTTCCACTGGTGTTGATGTATAACAACTCTGGGCTAGATTGGGCTTTCAGTGTCTCATACTTGTGTATTCAGCCCCGCCTCCAGCATCTTAACCCTACCGGCCTCTTGTCCCCCAAGTGGCTCCAGGTTTTCCCAGTCGATCTCCTTGTGGTTGAAATCACCCATGATGAGTAACTTTGCCCTGCCCATGGGGCCCTTCTGGCTACCTCTTCTAGTGTGGCCACCATTGCTCTGTTGCTCTTTTTTACCCTTAAATTGGTCTCCTACTGTTCGGTGGTGGGTGTCATCACTGGTCTCATCACTTTTGGACACCTTCTCTGAAAAGTTAGTACTATATAATCATCTGCTTCCCTGAGCCCAGTCCTCATATTCATCAAAACTTTATTTTTTTTGATGAACAGTGCTACTCCCCCTCCTCCTCTTTCCCCCCCGTTTTCTCTGGTATTCAGTTGGAAGATTTCATCTTTATCACCCCCAGACTTTGTCTTTTGGGTGCTATGATATCTGGGGATTTAATGTTCGTTTTGAAAATACCTTTTTGTTATTCCCTGAGGGGTTCTCCTTCAGCTTCCTTTCAGTGCTGTATTCTGGGAATGGGATAATTGGGGCCTGCTAATGGTATGTAAACAGGGCTGGTTTATGGGGGGTGCGTGGGGGGATATTAGTGCTGGGGAAAAAAGGGGGGTTGTTTTTATTTTGTGTTTGGCTGGTGTGTGGTGGTCGGGTTGGGAGGATTATACCCCGTTAAGTTTCTGAAAAATTTTCACCTGGTCATGATTTTCTCCTCTGTTATTGAGATGATTCACTAATCACTTTTACCTCCCATGACATATTTTGTCATAGGTCTTTTCTTCGCCTCATGAACCCCCATGAATTGGAACTCCATCTCCTCCTCTTCCTTTTTTTTTCCTCCATATTTTTGGATCCGTTTTAAGCATCTCCTTAATTGTTACCCTTATGGTCTCCCAGACGTCCTGGGGGCTTGATATCGTTCTGAAGGAACTTTTAGCCCCTTTCCCCTTTTTTCAGTCCTTCAATGTCTACTGATATTACTTTCACCCTCATCTCTATATCCCCTTCCAGCATTGGGTTCCTCAGACAGGCTCTGCACTTTGCCTCAGCAGCCTCATCTCATAACACCCCTTTCTTCAAACTATAGACATCTTTTTTCCCGTGTTGCAAATACTCTTTTTGCTTTTTTATTGTGTTCTTGACCCTTTCTATGGTTCCTTTCTCCCCACCCCCCCTTTTTCTATGTCCTGTGTGTGTGGTTTAAACACCTAATTGTGGGTTTTAGGGTCGGGCATAGCCCTGGCCCCGTCTCTTCACTGGTGCTCTAGGTTTTCTTCCTTCCCCTGAGCTTTATCATACCTTTCTTAAAACCATGTATGGATCCTGCCTTCACTACATCCCTTTCCCAGACTATTCCACTTCCACAACTTATGACTGAAGGAATCTTCCTAACATCCCTTTGACTCATAGGGTCTTTCCCAACTGTGACCCTTGTTTATGTGTCCCCCCTCTGGGAAAATCTTGTCTCTGTCCCCCTTATCTATTTCCCCGATATTTAAAGTCATTATCATGCTCCCCCAACCCCCCTGTCCTCCCGTGTCGTCAGGCCGATTTCCTTAACCTTTTTTATGGGAAAACCCCAGCTCTGGGGCTAATCTTTTTGCAAACCTTTGCACTTTCTCCCAAATTCTTGAGTTCTTGACCAGGTGTGGGTTCCAAATTGTTGCTTTTGCCCAGTATGGGCCGACGTACATGGTGTCAGGTCTTGAAAGATTCCTTAGTAATTTTTGTGTGTGTGTGTGTGTGTGTGTGTGTGTGTGTGCGTGTGTGTGTGTATCCCTCCCAAATAGTCTGTGAAATGCCTTAAGACTTTGTAAACCTCAAGAATTTCTTCATATTTATAAAAAATAATATGGGGAGTTTCTGGATCAGTAACTACATCCCCCTTAACATAAGTTTATGCTTGATCGAGC
>WNWK01039019.1:0-17654 GCA_009830355.1 Cherax destructor
TGGCAACGGGCTGTGTTTTGGGTTTGATGGCACTCTCCACTTGGATCGATAATTTTTCGAGTAGGTGGTCTTACTGTTGGTATTCTTGAGTCATTCTGGGGTCTAGGTGCGTTAGTGCAGCAGTTCCGCAAGGAGAAACTGTCGTTTTTCGTTTTGGGCCACCCTGCCTCGGTGGGAAGCGGCCGACGTGTTGAAAGAAGAAAGAAGTCGCCGCTTTGAGAATTTGAAACTATTAAATTGAATGTCATCTAATGTAAAAAATTGTACCTATAATCTACTAGTCTATAACCCCTAATAATTTTCTTATAATCATGTACAATAATATATTTATCTACTTACATATACTACACTCTTCTTTTAACAAACTGACCATATCCCACCAAAGCAGGGTGGCTCGAAAAGAAAAAAACAAAAGTTTATCTTTTTAAATTTAGTAATATATACAGGAGAAGGGGTTACTATCCCATTGCTCCCGGCATTTTATTCGCCTCTTATGATACACATGGCTTGTGGAGGAAGAATTCTGTTCCACTTCCCCATGGAGATAAGTGGGAATAAACAAGTAGTAGTAAGAAAATAGAAGAAAATTCAAAGGGGTGTGTATATATATACTATAGTATATGCTTGTACTGTACATGCATGTAAGTAGAAGTAGCAAGATGTACTTGAAACCTTGCATGTTTATGAGACAGAAAAAAGACACCAGCAATCTTACCATCATGTAAAACAATTACAGCTTTCTGTTTCACACTCACTTGGCAGGATGGTAGTACACCTCCCTGGGTGGTTGCTGTCTTCCAGCCTACTACCCAGGACATATACACTCTTTCTTTCAACACGTCGGCCGTTTCCCACCGAAGCAGGGTGGCCCAAAAGGAAAAACGAAAGTTTCTCCTTTTACATTTAGTAATATATACAGGAGAAGGGGTTACTAGCCCCTTGCTCCCTGCATTTTAGTTGCCTCTTACGACACGCATGGCTTACAGAGGAAGAATTCTGTTCCACTTCCCCATGGAGATAAGAGAAAATAAGAACAAGAACTAGTAAGAAAATAGAAGAAACCCCAGAGGGTGTGTATATATATGATTGTACATGAATGTGTATTGTGACCTAAGTGTAAGTAGAAGTAACAAGACATACCTGAAATCTTGCATGTTTATGAGACAGTAAAAAGACACCAGCAATCCTACCATCATGTAAAACAATTACAGGCTTTCGTTTTACACTCACTTGGCAGGAAGGTAGTACCTCCCTGGGCGGTTGCTGTCTACCAACCTACTACCTAGGACCAGCAATCCTACCATCATGTAAAACAATTACAGCTTTCCATTTCACACTCACTTGGCAGGATGGTAGTACACCTTCTTGGGTGGTTGCTGTCTACCAGCCTACTACCTAGGACATATACACTCATCAATACTTATTTGTATACATTTATTGACCTTAAATACTTATATGTAATATTTATTACCTTTATAGTCTTAAGTTAGGCTTAAGCTTGCCTGAAATGTTCTGTATAGCCATGGGCTTTCTGCATGCATGCAAGTGTCACCCATTTCTGTATAAACATTGTGTCATGTGGAAGTAAACTTTGACTTTGGCAGCTGAATCTCTATAATAATTTAGAAAGAGGATTTTGAGAGTACAGTTTAGAGTCCATTACTGTTAGCTATGGCTGCACTATATACTGTATAAAATGGTTGGCACACTTGTGAATTAACAAAATTATTGATTTTTTAGGGAGATGTTGTCCCTTAATCCTCCTCACTTGGATAAAATTTCACACAGCTCCACTTTAACTGATGATTTGACTACCATCACCGATGATGAGAGTGAAGAAGAGTTGTATCAAGAGTTTTATAAAGCCGTAGGTATGTCTACTTGTTGTTAAACATTTAATAAATGTTAAATTGCTTTTATTAGTTGTAGCTTTTTCACTGTACTCTTTCTGAGGATGTCTTCCTCAGTATCACCTCTCTATCTCCATCCTTTACCTTCAACACTGTCAACTCTCACCCTTGCTGTGCAGTGCTAAATGATTTCTACAGGTTTAGTGCTTATCATAATTTTTTTTTTTTTCAACAAGTCGGCCATCTCCCACCGAGGCAGGGTGATCCAAAAAGAAAGAAAATCCCCAAAAAGAAAATACTATCATCATCATTCAACACTTTCACCACACTCATACATAATCACTGTCTTTGCAGAGGCGCTCAGATACGACAGCTGAGAATAAGTCCCTCCCAGCTGTCACTATCTCAGACCCCTCCTTTAAAGTGCAGGCATTGTACTTCCCATTTCCAGGACTCGAGTCCAACTAAATCAATTAACTGGTTTCCCTGAATCCCTTCACAAAATGTTACCCTGCTCACACTCCAACAGATCGTCATGTCCCAAAAACCATTCGTCTCCATTCACTCCTATCTAACACGCTCACACATGCTTGCTGGAAGTCCAAGCCCCTCGCCAACAAAACCTCCTTTACCCCTTCCCTCCAACCTTTTCTAGGACGACCCCTACCCCGCCTTCCTTCCCCTACAGATTTATACGCTCTCCAAGTCATTCTACTTTGATCCATTCTCTCTAAATGACCAAACCACCTCAACAACCCCTCTTCAGCCCTCTGACAAATACTTTTAGTAACTCCACACCTTCTCCTAATTTCCACATTCCGAATTTTCTGCATAATATTTACACCACACATTGCCCTTAGACAGGACATCTCCACTGCCTCCAGCCTCCTCCTCGCTGCAGCATTTGCAACCCATGCTTCACACCCATATAAGAGTGTTGGTACCACTATACTTTCGTACATTCCTTCTTTGCCTCCATGGATAACGTTTTTGTCTCCACAGATACCTCAATGCACCACTCACCTTTTTCCTTCATCAATTCTATGGTTAACCTCATCCTTCATAAACCCATCCGCTGACACATCAACTCCCAAATATCTGAAAACATTTACTTCTTCCATAATCCCTCTCTCCAATGTGATATCCAATTTTTCTTTATTTAAATCGTTTGATACCCTCATCACCTTACCTCTCTTCTTACCTGTGCATATTCATTTCTGGCTCTTCAACTGCTCTCCTTATTCTCCTGGGTCCTTTGCCTTCTATACTTCTTCCATTCTCTAGCACACTTGGTTTTTGCCTCCCTACATCTTTGGGTGAACCAAGGGCTCATCCTGGCTTTCTCGTTATTTCTATTACCCTTTGGTACAAACCTCTATTCGGCTTCCTTGCATATTGTTGTCACATATTCAGTGTGTGTGTGTGTGTGTGTGTGTGCACGTGTTTGTACGTGTACTTGTCTATATGGGGTTGCAGGGGTTGACTCACTCCTGCTATTATGTTTCACAACCCATACTACTAATGTTTTACTTTTCTCTTTATTTATTTATACTTCTTAATATGGGATCTGCTCCTGGAGACCCACTTCAGCAACCTATAAGAACATAAGAACATACATAAGAATGGAGGAACACTGCAGAAGGCCTACTGGCCCATACAAGGCAGGTCCTTATCAAAACCACCACTACCTAAGAATTTACTCCTGTACTCACGACACTAATCAAACCCAGCCCCTCCCACTCATATATTTGTCCAATCTCTTTTTAAAGCCACCCAAGGTCCTAGCCTCTATCACCCTACTCGGAAGATTGTTCCACGCATCTACAACTCTGTTCGAAAACCAGTACTTGCCTATGTCCTTTCTAAATCTAAATTTATCCAATTTAAATCCGTTATTTCTCGTTCTTACTTGGTTCGATATCCTCAGTATTTTATTAATATCTCCTTTGTTTATGCCCATCATCCACTTGTACACCTCGATGATATCTCCCCTCATTCTACGTCTCTCCAGAGAGTGGAGATTCAATGCTCTAAGTCTATCTTCATACGGGAGATTTCTTATACTGTAAATCATTTTAGTCATTCTTCTTTGTATGTTCTCCAATGAATCTATATCCATCCTGTAGTAAGGAGACCAAAACTGAGCTGCATAATCCAAATGAGGTCTCACTAGTGATGTATAGAGCTGTAAAATAACTTTTGGACTTCTGTTGCTTATACTTCTTGAAATAAATCCTAGTAATCTGTTAGCCTTATTGCGCACACTTAGGCACTGTTGTCTTGGCTTTAGATTTCTGCTTACCATGACTCCCAAGTCTTTTCACATTCTGTATGATCAAGCTCAACTTCACCTAGTTTATAAATTCGAGGATATTTTCATTACCAACGACTAGCACCTTACACTTGTCCACATTGAACTTCATCTGCCACTTTTCAGACCAAGACATTAATTTATCCAAATCCTCCTGGAGTTCACTGGTATCCTCCTCAGAATGAATTATACGGCCTATTTTTGTATCATCAGCAAATTTACTCATGTCACTTGCAATTCCTTCATCAAGGTCATTTATGTAAATTATGAACAACAATGGACCCAAAACTGATCCTTGTGGAACGCCACTAGTGACAAATCCCCATTCAGATTTGACCCCATTAATGGAAACTCTCTGCTTTCTATTGGTAAGCCATGCCTCTATCCATGCTAGAACTTTACCGCCTATACCATGAGCTGCCACCTTTCTTAAGAGTCTTTTGTGAGGTACTCTATCGAAGGCCTTACTGAAATCCAAGTAAACTATATCATATTCTTTATCACTGTCTACTGCCTCAAATGTTTTATTGAAAAACGTCAGTAAATTTGTCAGGCAGGAACGACCTCTCGTAAACCCATGCTGAGATTCATTAATCAAATTATGTTCTTCAAGGTGACTTCTGATAATTTATTTTATTTTTTTATTAACACATCGGCCGATTCCCACCAAGGCAGGGTGGCCCGAAAAAGAAAAACTTTCATCATCATTCACTCCATCACTGTCTTGCCAGAGGGGTGCTTTACACTACAGTTATAAAACTGCAACATTAACACTCCTCCTTCAGAGTGCCGGCACTGTACTTCCCGTCTCCAGAACTCAAGTCCGGCCTGCCGGTTTCCCTGAATCCCTTCATAAATGTTACTTTGCTCACACTCCAACAGCACGTCAAGTATTAAAAACCATATGCCTCCATTCACTCCTATCAAATACGCTCACACATGCTTGCTGGAAGTCCAAGCCCCTCGCACACAAAACTTCCTTTACCCCCTCCCTCCAACCTTTCCTAGGCCGACCCCTACCCCGCCTTCCCTCCACTACAGATTTATACACTCTCGAAGTCATTCTGTCTCGTTCCATTCTCTCTACATGTCCAAACCACCTCAACAACCCCTCCTCAGCTCTCTGGACAATCGTTTTGGTAATCCCGCACCTCCTCCTAATTTCCAAACTCCGAATTCTCTGCATTATATTCACACCACACATTGACCTCAGACATGACATTTCCACTGCCTCCAGCCTTCTCCTCATTACAACATTCATCACCCATGCTTCACACCCATATAAGAGCGTTGGTATAACTATACTCTCATACATTCCCCTCTTTACTTCCATGGACAAGGTTCTTTGTCTCCACAGACTCCGAAGTGCTCCACTCACCCTTTTCCCCTCATCAATTCTATGATTCACCTCATCCTTCATAGACCCATCCGCCGACATGTCCACTCCCAAATATCTGAATACATTCACCTCCTCCATACTCTCTCCCTCCATGTCCACTCCCAAATATCTGAATACATTCACCTCCTCCATACTCTCTCCCTCCAATCTGATATCCAATCTTTCGTCACCTATTCTTTTTGTTATCCTCATCACCTTACTCTTTCCTATATTCACTTTCAATTTTCTTCTTTTACACACCCTACCAAATTCATCCACCAACCTCTGCAACTTCTCTTCAGAATCTCCCAAAAGCACAGTGTCATCAGCAAAAAGCAACTGTGACAACTCCCACTTTGTATTTGCTTCTTTATCTTTTAGCCCAACACCTCTTGCCAAGACCCTCGCATTCACTTCTCTTACAACCCCATCTATAAATATATTGAACAACCACGGTGACATCACACATCCTTGTCTAAGGCCCACTTTTACTGGGAAATAGTCCCCTTCCCTCCTACACACTCTAACCTGAGCCTCACTATCCTCATAAAAACTCTTTACTGCTTTCAGTAACCTTCCTCCTATTCCATACACCTGCAACATCTGCCACATTGCCCCCTATCTACCCTATCATACGCCTTTTCCAAATCCATAAATGCCACAAAAACATCTTTACCCTTATCCAAATACTGTTCACCTATATGTTTCACTGTAAACACTTGGTCTACACACCCCCTACCTTTCCTAAAGCCCCCTTGTTCATCTGCTATCCTACTTTCTGTCTTACTCTTAATTCTTTCAATAATAACTCTACCATACACTTTACCAGGTACACTCAACAGACTTATTCCCCTATAATTTTTGCACTCTCTTTTGTCCCCTTTGCCTTTATACAAAGGAACAATACACGCTCTCTGCCAATCCCTAGGTACCTTACCCTCTTCCATACATTTATTAAATAATAGCACCAACCACTCCAAAACTATATCCCCACCCGCTTTTAACATTTCTATCTTTATCCCATCAATCCCAGCTGCCTTACCCCCTTTCATAATATCAGCTATAATTGATTCTAATAATTTGCCTACTATAGACGTGAGGCTTATTGGATGGTAATTTGATGGAATGGACTTATCCCCTGATTTGAATATAGGAACTACATTAGCTATCTTCCACATCTCTGGCACAACACCAGTTAGGATGGACGTATTAAACACATTCGTTAATGGCTAAACACATTCGTTAATGGTTAAACACATTCGTTAATGGTTAAACACATTCGTTAATGGTTAAACACAGCCCTCGGAACAATCACTAATACTAATTGTAGGCAACACACTATGTCCTTCTTCAAGTCTCTAAACATAAATGCCATTCATACATACATACTACTGTTCACTCTTCTTGCTTAACCCTTTCAGGGTCCAAGGCCATTTTTGGAAGGGGTGCTCCAGTGTCCAAGAATTTTTGAAAAAAAAAATATTTTTTCTTAAAGAATTAAAGATATTAATTTTGTGAAGGTAATGAAACAAAAAAAATAACTTCCGATCAGTAGTTTCCGAGATATAGAAGCATGAAGTTGACCCTCAATGACCGGGTGGCGGCAACATCGGCGATTTCCGTAAAGTCGCATTTTTTTATTTTACGTTTTTGGTACTTTTTTCTTTTCTTTTCTAATATTTTTTTTCCAGTATTGTATAGCTGTACACTCATTGTATTCAACACAATAACCGCACTAATTTGTTTATTATTATATTGCTTACAAAACTTGTTTACAAGTTTATTGTAAACAAAATAATGATGAAAATATTAGTGCGGTATTGTGTTGAATACAATGGTACCATATAGTACCATATGGTACAATGGTACCATATGATACAATGTATATGGTGCAATGTGTCATATGGTACAATGTATCATATGGTGCAATGTACCATATGGTACAATGGAACCATATGGTACAATATGTCATATGGTGCAATGTACCATATGGTACCCTGTACCATAGTAGAGGGTATCATATGGTACAGGGTATCATATTGTACATTGTTGTTTGTTGTTGTAGGTTCGCCGGTATGTCCGGCCCGGGTCTTCTCCAAATGGTGACCCGGCCAGCCATATTGTACAGGGTATCATATGGTACAGGGTATCATATGGTACAGGGTATCATATGGTACAGGGTATCATATGGTACAGGGTATCATATGGTACAGGGTATCATATGGTACAGGGTATCATATGGTACAGGGTACCATATGGTACAGATACAGGGATCCCAATGGAAATAAGTCACCCTGACTTTTTGGGTTATTCTAGGATCTTTCACATATGCTGTTGCATTGGGCTGGTGCAGTGTGCTGCATGCTCGTGGCACCATATGGTACTATATGGTACCGTTGTATTCAACACAACCACACTAATATTTTCATCATTATTTTGTTTACAATAATTGTTTACAATAGAAAATATGCAAAAATGTTGTATGTTAGTAATGTTCTATTATATATTTACAAGTGTACAGTGACTGGACATGTTTCTATAGGTGGATGACGAAGCTTTGTGTTGGAAACTGCTGCGTCAGTGTGCCTTGATAGCCACACTCACTGCTCAGTCTGAGCTAGTGCCTCCTTCCTCCAACATCACTTACTGACCATATGGTACGCTGTCAGTAGTGTTACTGAATCAGTAACACTACTGACAATGGTACAGGTACCATACAGTACAGGGTACCATATGGTACAGATACAAGGATCCCTTTGGAAATAAATCACCCTAACTGTTTTGGGTTATCCTAGGAGCTTTCCACATATGCTGCTATGTATGATAATCTATGTACGTAACTGTATTTGTGTACACCTGAATAAACTTACTCAAGTGCATGTGGAGTCATACGTTTATTCAGGTATACACAAATACAGTTACATATATTTATCATACATAGCAGCATATGTTTGGAGAACCTAGGATAACCCAAAAGAGCCAGACTTATTTCCAATAGGGTCCCTGTACCCTGTACCATATGGTATAATGTACCATATGGTACAATGTACCACATTGTGTACCATATGGTACAATGTACCACATGGTGTACCATATGGTACAATGTACCACATGGTGTACCATATGGTACCATTGCACCATATACCATTGTATATGGTACCATTGTACCACATGGTACCACTGTACCATATGGTTCAGAACCATAGAATTCCTCTTCAGATCCACTTCCATCAGTCTTAGAACTATAACTTGAGAAGAGGAGAGTCAGAATTCGCCCGGGGAGTGAGAGCTTCCTTGCCGCCAGGCATGCAGAACAAAGCTACTTTGCGGCGTTCCCACAATGCCATGCGGGCTCCCAGATTTTTTGTATAGTGCACACACTGACCACAGACCCATTCTCTTAGATGTAGGCCTATCAGCCTTCTCATGCTAAATTTGGGGCTGCTAGAATTTAGGCGTAGTACTACGGTTTGGACCCAGAACTCAAAGCCGTAGAACTACGGCACGGACCCTGAAAGGGTTAAAATCCTTCACTGTAATGTTAATATAAGACAATTACTTGAAAATTGTATTAGAACTCACAGGCACCACTCCAGAAACAAATACCTTTTTGATATCCCTCATGTTTGATTGAACAGCTACTCAGAATTCTGTTAATCAAAGGACCAAATATACATTACTGCAGTGGGTTTAGCATTTATTTTTAATACAGTAATGATAATAATTTATAAAATCAGTATTCCCAAGACCAGGAGTAGCAGCAGCAGCAGCATTACCACTTCCAGCACTAACCACAAGCATCACCCACAACACCTGCACCACCCAAGTCTTAGTGCTAGGTTACTTTGAGTTCTACACTTTCTGGTCTTAAACTGCTTCCACTATAATTTAGCATGGTTCTTCAAACCTAAAATTGAAATATATCTTGAAGTGTGGAAAAACATGTGGCAAGTTTGATGATGTGCGTGGGCCTTCCCCTCTCTGTGTCATCTATCTTTTCTCAGGATGTTATTAATGATTCTCTGAGCCTTGTTAGCAGAATGGTGCAGAAAACTCAAGGCAGGTACACAGTGGAAGGTAGAAGGGTGAAAATTGATAGGAAGTCCAATGCAGTACTTGTGATTTTGAGGCAGTAAGGTCCAGTGCTGTACTCTTGTAATTGAGGTAACAAATTCCAATGCAGTACTGTTATTGAATTATGGAAATCCAATGCAGTAGTGTTGGTGAGGTGGGAAAGTCCAATGCAGTATCAGTGTTTTTAAGGTTTACCAATGGTTTATTCCTCAGTGTGGTTCACTGAACTTTCTACAGAAAACTTTGATATGTTGTATTTCTAGAGAATTTCATTGAATATGTTTAACAGCTTTTAATATAGATGTTTCTTGTGTGTAAGAAGAGTTTAACACATTGGTATGGTATCTAACACTTCATTATTTGTCAGGGACACGACCATCTCTACCTAATGTCAAGCTGAGCAGTGACTACCTATCAGTTTTGGAGTTGTTTTATTCTTGTACTGAAGCTGAACCAGCAAGGAGACCATCAGCCAAGCAAGTGTTGCATGTATTAGAGTGCCTAAAAGACAAAGATGAAGGCAGCAATGAGAACCTCTAAAATTTTATTCTTAAAAAGTTGAGAAAAAGTTGATTGTTAAAACATTAATTAATACTTATATAATAAAGAGTAAAGTGATTAATTATTTTTCAGAAAATATAAGGTTTGTAAGGTTTACTTACAGGCTGTTCCTTACTTAGATGCATTTTGTTTCTTTTTAGCTGTGCCAGAATCCAAGTAAAACTAATAATTTTTGTTTTTGTGAAATTGTTGCCATTTTGTTTCGTACATTTTTGAGTTTTGTGTACAGTACTTTAAGTTATTAATAAATATATATTCAACAAAACATTACTTTGCTTGTTGAATGTTACCATGGGTAATTTTATCATTTTTTATTTTGAAAAAATGCACAAATAATTTCCTTCTACATACTATAACATGAGCATCATTTTGTTTCCAACACGCTGGCCATCTCCCACTGAGGCAGGGTGGCCCAAAAAAGAAAGAAAAACACTAGCATCATTATCCTCATAAAAATATCATGCTTTCAGTAACCTACTGCCTATTCCAAACACTTGCAACATCTGCCACATTGCTTCCCTATATCAACTATATCATACGCCTTTTCTAAATCCATGAATGCAACAAAAACTTCTCAGGATAACTCAGTTGTTAAACAATGTGACATTTCTATGTTTTGAGGAGTATTACACCTTCAAACAATTGTAATACAAGTATTCCTTGTACATAGTATTAGAATACCAAAGTAGTACAAAATATAACAAAAGAAAACTATTTGCACCAATTTATACTATATATTCCATGTGGAGCAATACCAAGCTATGTATGTTCTCACTTGATGTACTAAAATACCTTGAAACACATTTAACATTCTAAAGAAATTAATGTACATAGTGTTGAACATTAAAACAAAAAACTGAAAAAATCATAATTTGGCATCAGTAAATTGTAAAATGTAAATATCGTTGGTGCATATATGCTGCTATTGTAGACGAGTGATAATTTTTTCACCAACTTTAACACGCATAATCAAAGTTTTTATCAGATTCCACTAAAAGAATTTTTCCAAAATCTTGCCGCATAGGAAATTAATATTTAAGGTATGCCACAGTTAAGCGGTTAAAACTGTGTGATGCATGCCTTAACCCTTTGAAAGTCCAGAGGCCCTCTCCCAAACTTGTTCTCAGGGTCGAAAAATTTTCGAAAAAAAATAAATGATTTTTTCTTATGAAATCATAGAGAATCTTTTTCTGATCATAACGACACCAAAATTTGATGGAAAACTAACAGAATTATGCTCTCGCGAAGTTAGCTGTATCAGCGATATTTACGCATCGGCGATTTCACCCACTTTGAGCCTTATTTTCGGCAAATTCCAATGTTTCAGTCTACTCAAATTATAGCTATTTCGCTAGAATTCTATTTTTTCTATCAATTGAGTACAGTGGTCCCTCGGTTTTCATGCATCTCCAAACTCGAACATTTATGTAAGTGTATTTTCGTCAGTGCTGTTGCAAGTGTATTCTTGGGGGTCTGAAATAGACTAACCTACGTGACATTATTTCTTAAGGAAGTAAATTCGTTCGGTAATGGCACTTGAGCAGCATTCTGGAACGAATTTTCGGCGAAAACTGAGGGACCACTGTATAAGAAACCACCAATTTACCGATTGCAACTACCCAATAAGGTGGTCAGAAATTGGCTATTTGGCCAATTTCACACAAATTTCAAAAGATGCCAATTTCAAAATAGGGCCCAGAATAAACGAGACAGACATTCCTGGCACTCAAATAACATTTTATCTGTTCATTAGTCATGTCTCCAGGCCCCTCTTACATTACTTTTGCTTTACATTTTTAATTTTTATTCTCACAAAAAAAATAGAAGATTTACTGTTATGTATACAACTGCATCATTGTAAAATCGGTATAAATAATATCAGTATACTTGTGTAAGAATATTAGACATGCCAGTTGATGTGTATTGGATGCATGGTGTGATTTCTTTACGCTACTTTGCGCTCAGTTTCAAGGTACTTGTCATCGTAAAACTAATCAAAATCATCACTATTTCTGTAATATATCTTCCATTCTATCAAATGAGACCAAGAAAACCAGAATACCATACGAAAATACACCCAAAAGTCCCTGTTTTGAACCAAAAAAACGGCCGGAGTTTTTTTTTCTCATTATGCACTGCGTGCTTCAGGATTTTTTTTTATACTGCGCACACTGACCACGCAGACCCATTCTTTCATATGTAGGCCTGCCAGCTTTCTTCCACCAGATTTGAAGGTGCTAGAAATTATGAGTACAAGTACGTGACCGACCCTGGCTGCAATGACATACTAGTACGGGACCGACCCTCAAAGGGTTAAACTGTCCAAATGTAGATCTACGTTCACTCGCATAGCGCTCCGAATGTAGATCTACGTTTTATTTTTCATGCCTTCAAATTTGGTGCGATAGGCCTGAGTCGCCTAGACATGAGAGAATGGGTCTGTGCACAGTATTAAAAAAATCTGTGACAACTTAGTACCTTGTTGGGGCACCAGATTCAATTGAGCGCCAGCTAGAGCAAATAGCGTGGCAAACACCAGGGATTCACTGATGTCATGTCGTATTAACATTCCCCTTTTAAGAGGAAAGTGATGTTGATTCAAAGTTTAGTGGCTGTGAGATGATGTGGCCATAAGTGATCGAGGAAATATTAAAGACCTCGATAATAACCCATGTGCAACATTTGTGCAGCATCCTTTCATTTTTGATACCACTGGTAGTGTCATCCTGCCAGAATGTCCTATAACCTATGCCCTAAGTAAAGAGAAACGATTATATTATTATAACCATGAATAAGGGTGTTGATCAATAACAACACTGCACTAGCCAGGGGTCGAACCCATGCTGCTTTGGCCTGCCTCATGGTGAGCGAAAACACATGACGCTCTAGACCACTTAACTACACAATCCTTAACCCTTTCAGGGTCGAGACCTCAATTCTTAACTCTCTCAGGGTCGAGAAATTTTCAAAAAAAGAAAATTATTTTTTCTTACCTGGAGAGAATTCCAGGGGTCAGCGCCCCTGCGGCCCGGTCTGTGACCAGGCCTCATGTTGGACCAGAGCCTGATCAACAAGGCTGTTACTGCTGGCCGCACGCAAATAATAGTTTTTTTTTTTTTTAATTCTAATAGGCTAAAAAAAATTTGTTGCGATCAATAGTTACCGAGATATAGAGGCTTGAAGTTGACAGAAAGTGAACCGCTTATGGCAACATCGCCGACTGCCTGTCACCTGGTAATAGTTTATTTATTTTCTTTATACTTTTTTCTTTTATTTTTTAATATTTTATTTTGTCAAGTAACTTTTATGTCCTGTGAGACCAATATAAACCATATTTTGTATATATACACTCCTTGTATACTACACAATAACTGCTGGCTGACTGGCTGACCAGCTGGCTTGCTGACCAGCTGGCTGGATGGATGGCCAGCCGACTGGCTGGCTTGCTGGCTGACCAGCTAGCAGGCTGGCTGGCTAGCTGACCAGTTGGCTGGCTAGCTGATCAGCTGGCTGGCTGAACATCTGGCTGGATGGATGTCCAGCCAGCTGGCTGGCTTGCTGGCAGACCAGCTAGCCGGCTGGCTTGCTGGCTGACCAGCTGACCAGCTGGCTGGCTGGCTAGCTGACCAGCTGGCTGGCTGGCTAGCTGACCAGCTGGCTGGCTGGCTAGCTGACCAGCTGGCTGGCTGGTTAGCTGACCAGCTGGTTGGCTGGCTAGCTGACCAGCTGGCTGGCTGAACAGCTGGTTGCATGGTTGGCCAGCCGGCTTGCAGGCTGACCAGCTAGCCGGGTGGCAGGCTGGCTAGCTGACCAGCTGGCTGGCTGGCTGACCTGCTGGCTGGCTGGCTAGCTGACCAGCTGGCTGGCTGGCTAGCTGACCAGCTGGCTGGCTGGCTAGCTGACCAGCTGGCTGGCTGGCTGGCTGGCTAGCTGGCTGGCTGGCTAGCTGACCAGCTGGCTGGCTGGCTAGCTGACCAGCTGGTTGCATGGATGGCCAGCCGGCTGGCTTGCTGGCTGACCAGCTTGCCGGCTGGCTGGCTGACTGGTTGACTGGCTATCTGACTGACTGGCTGTCTCAATCTCACAGGAACACATAAATACAATTATACATAGTGTAAATTACCTAGGATGCACGGTATAATATAATAATAATAATAATAAAATAATTATTATTATTGAAGCAGTGACATTGATGAGGGGTGAGGGTCCTGTTATCTTATTATTATCAGCTAAACTAATTAGTGATGACATTTGATGAGGTACACTGCCTTCGCCTGCCTGGCTCCCTGCTTCCCTGTCAGCCAGGGGTGACTGGTTAGCCTCGGCTTATCACCAAACTTATGAGAGATGACATTTGACAAATGAGGGTTCAATGCCTTCTCTTTATTTGTTTTCACTTTTATCTGCCTGTCTGTCTCTCTCTCTTTCTGTCTCTCTCTGTCTCAGAGGCAGTCACTAGTGAACCAACATTGCCACATCTTGAGTCGATACATATTATTTGCCAGTCTGGATTTTTTTTGGGTTATCCTAGGTAATTTACACTATGTATAATTGTATTTATGTGTACCTGTGTGACAGACAGACAGCCAGCCAGCCAGCCAGCCCCAACCAACCCCAGCCAGCTCCAGCCAGCCAGCCCCAGCCAGCCAGCCCCAGCCTGCCAGCCCCAGCCAGCCAGCCCCAGCCAACCAGTCAGCCACAGCCAGCCCCAGCCAGCCAACCCACCAGCCCCAGCCAGCCAGCCTTAGCTAGCCAGCCCCAGCCAGACATCTAGCCAGCTCGCTAGCCCCAGCCAGACATCTAGCCAGCCTGCTAGCCCCAGCCAGCCAGCCCTAGCTAGCCAGCCCCAGCCAGACATCTAGCCAGCCAGCCAGCCAGCCAGCCACAGCCAGCCACAGCCAGTCCCAGCCAGCCAGCCAGCCAGCCAGCCCCAGCCAGCCAGCCACAGCTAGCGAGCCCCAGCCAGCCACAGAGAGCCAGCCAGCCGCAGCCAGCCCCAGCCCGCCAGCCCCAGCCAGCCAGCCACAGCCAGCCAGCCAGCCAGCCAATGTTGTTTACACAAACCCCACTGCCTTACCCCCCCTCCCCACTGCCTTACCCACCACTCACACTGCCGGAGTGAGGTATTCCTTACCGCATGGCTTGATGACAAAGGAGCACTGAATTACCACTCCCACATTGCAATGCGGGTGCGTAGATTTTTTTCCTACTGCGCACACTTACCACATAGACCCATTCTATCACATGCAGGCCTACCAGCTCTCTCCCCCTCGATTTGAAGCCACTAGAATTTATGCGTACTAGTACGTCAAACGCCCTGGCGCGTAAGCCGTACTAGTACGTCAAAAACCCTGAAAGGGTTAAGAGTAGTGCATCCAGTAGAACTGAATCTTGTACTCGCTACCCAAGGACATACGGTAGTGTGGACGCCTTTAACCTAATTTCATTCTACTCCCTGTTTGGTGTACTAGCTCAACAAGCAGTATATTATATTATTGTAACCACAAACGAGTGGTATTGATCAATAACAACACTGCACTAGCTTAGCTTAGAGGCGTCCACACCACCCTATGTCCTTGGGTAGCGAGTACAACATTCAGTTCTACTGGATGCACTACTCTTAAGGATTGTGTGGTTAAGTGGTCTAGAGCTTCACGTGTTTTCGCTCGCCATGAGGCAGGCCAAAGCAGCATGGGTTCGACCCCTTGCTAGTGCAGTGTTGTTATTGATCAATACCACTCGTTCGTGGTTACAATAATATACGTATACAGTGGACCCCCGAGTTTCGGTCACCTCGGAAATCGAACAATTATGTAAGTGTAATTTTGTAAGTGTATTTTTGGGGGTCTGTAATGGACTAACATACTTGACATTATTCTTTAAGGGAGTAAATTCGTTCGGTAATAGCACTTGAGCAGCCTTCTGGAATGAAATATGACCGAAACTCGGGGGTCCACTGTGTGTGTGTGTGTATATATATATATATATATATATATACAGTGGTACCTCGAGTTACGATATTTTTCGTTCGAGAATGCTGTTCAAGTGCCATTACCAAACGAATTTATCCCCATAAGGAATAATGTAAAATAGACTAGTCCTTTTACACCCCCAAAATATACTTACAAAAGCATTTAAAAAATAAGCTTACATAAAAGGGCGATTTTGGGGACCATCGTAACTCGAGGTACCACTGTATATATATATATATATATATATATATATAAATAAATGGTATATATATATATATATATATATATGGTATATATATGGTATATATATACAGTGGTACCTCGACTTACGATATTAATCCGTCAGAGAGGGCATATCTTAAGACGAAACAATCGTTAAATGAATCAATTTTCCCCATAAGAAATAATGGAAATAAATTTAATCCGTCCAAGACTTCCAAAAGTAGTTAAATAAAATATTTTTTAGAACTTTTTGACATTAAATAATACACAATATAATGAAGAATAACTAAATACACATGCAAATATTGTACAATAACATGTCACTTACATTTATTGAAGAGTTGTTGATGTGTGGAGGACGGGAGGAGGGGAGAAGGTGGAGTAGTATGCTAGTGTTTGGAAGGGGAATCCCCTTCCATTAACACTGCAGGTACCAAGTTCTTTTCTGGGGTTACTGGCCTTTTTCTTTGAATGCTACACTCCCTGCATGAATGCTACACTCCCTGCATGAATGCTACACTCCCTGCATGAATGCTACACTCCCTGCATGAATGCTACACTCCCTGCATCCCTGCTACACTCCCTGCATCCCTGATACACTCCCTGCATCTTTGCTACACTCCCTGCATGAATGCTACACTCCCTGCATCCTTGCTACACTCCCTGCATCCCTGCTACACTCCCTGCATCCTTGCTACACTCCCTGCATCCTTGCTACACTCCCTGCATCCCTGCTACACTCCCTGCATCCTTGCTACACTCCCTGCATCCCTGCTACACTCCCTGCATCCCTGCTACACTCCCTGCATCTTTGCTACACTCCCTGCATGCCTGCTACACTCCCTGCATCCCTGCTACACTCTCTGCATCTTTGCTACACTCCCTGCATGCCTGCTACACTCCCTGCATGCCTGCTACACTCCCTGCATAAATGCTACACTCCCTGCATAAATGCTACACTCCCTGCATAAATGCTTCACTCCCTGCACATTCTTTACCACAGGCTTAGCACTAGGAGCTTTCCTTGGACCCATGGTAGCTTATTTAGCAGTTGCAAGCACTAAAAACAGTGGAATAATGACAATATACTGGTAGGGAAAGCGTGGGTGTGGGGGGGGTCGCTCGCTTGTAAAAAATTAAATGATTCCCCGGAGGGGGCCAGTTGGGGGCCAAACGGGCAGGTCCGGTACGAAACAAGAGAATCAAACATCGGATGTCGCATTCAAATTTCTTACGTTATAAAATCGGTTATCAATATAACGAAGATGATAACATCGTAAGTCGAG
>WNWK01039020.1:0-17650 GCA_009830355.1 Cherax destructor
ATTAGTGGTCTGAATATTATTGATGTAGAGCCCCATGCAGTTAGGGGTGGGGTGGGAAGAGGGGATATGGGAAGAGGCTGGTTGGGAAAAAACCGATCTTGGAATCCCCACGGTCTTTGAGATTTTTTTTGGGGAATTTTTGTATATTTTCTGAAATTTAGGCCCTGTCAAGATGTATTCTAAAATTTTTCCCTTAGTTTTTGATGGGACCCGTTTTCATTATGTTAAGGGGCTTTGGCCTTTCCCCCAAATGAAAAATAGGTTTATAATATTGAGTAAGTTTGTTGGTTATCCGGTGATATTTTTTAACAAAATTTCAGTGTTTTGGTATTGTCTGGGGGTTGGGGAGATTTATGTAGGTCATCTGCAAAAATGGGTTTATTTTTGAGTCTTTTTTAGGTTTTTGTAAATGAGAAAAAGTAGTGGGCCAAAACCTTCCCTGTGGAACCACGGAATAGTTTAGTGGGCTAGTCCATTTTGTAAATATTGGGGTTTTTTGTAAGGGGTGATTTAGGTAGTTTGGGGTGTCCTCTTATCCATTATAATTTTTAAATGTAACAGATCATGGCAACTGTATCAAAAGCTTTACTAAATCAATGAAAATTCCCCCCCGGGTTTCTTTTCTCAAAGGGGGAAATTATTTTTTAAAATGTGTATAAAATCATTTTTTTTTTTATTACCTGAACCAAATTGACAGTGGTTGAGTACGTTTTGGAGGGGGGTGGGGAAAATATTTGTCTATGAAAATTTTTAAAGATTTTGGAAGGGGTTAGATACGGCCCTGTAGTTTTTTCCCCGGTTTTTATCTCCCCCCTTTTGTATTGGGGGCCCCCTTTTTGAGTTTTATGGGAAGGTAAAGGGTTCAATGGTTTTTAAAAAAAGTTGCTAAATTGGTGAGAGAACTTTGGGGGTTTTTTTTTATATAAGGGTGTTATTTGGTCACTTTTTTGTTTTTTTTAAAGGTTATTTTTAAGGGGAAATTCCCATTGGGTTGGTTGGGTAGGGGAAATTGTTCAGTGGGGTGAGGGGGTAGTCAGGGGATTTGAACTTGGGATTTTTAAATTTTTTATTGGAAAAAAAATCATTGAGTTTGTTTGCTGTTTTAATAGGTGGGAGTGGGGGGTTTATCGGTTTTTTTTTTTTGATTGTTCTTTTTGTGGATATCTTTTTTTTCCCCTAAGAAATAGAAGGGGAAAATTTGAAAAACCATATTTCTCACAGTCCAAAAAATTTTTTAAAAAAAAAAATTTAAAATTTTAAAAAAAACTTAAAAAAAAAAAGAAGGGAAGGAGGCCGATGTTCGTCCCCCGGGGTCATTTTTCAACTTGAAGCCTCCTTTCCGTAAGTATTATGAAAAATTTTTTTTTTTAGTTTTTTTTAAAAAAAATTATTTAAAGAAAAAAATTTTTTTTTAAATTTTTTCACCAGGAAAACTTTTCAGGGCCCCGGGCCCCCCAAAAAAAGAGTGATTTGTTGGGGGAATCCATGCAGATTTTTTAGCTCATCATTAACAATTTAAAAAGGGAATTTATTTGAGTTGGAAGACAGCTTTTTTTGATTGATGGTGAATGTTTTCCTTTTTTCCTTTTGGGGGAATAAAAATAATTTGGAAAGCAAAATACAAATTATAATAATAAAAAAAAATTTTTTTTCTGCAGTATACAGGTAATGTAGTTTCATGTAATAAACTAGAGTTAGGCAAAAAGAAAGCCACTAGTATGCAGTGTGAATTCAGGCAGACTAATCCTAATGCTTCAAGACTACTTAAGAACTAGATATAGGTTATTATGTACAAAAATGAGAGGTAGCTAAATGAACAATAGAAATTTTAAAATGATATTAAATATTCAGATATTTTTTATGCTTAATCAGTTCAATGAAAATCTTTAGTTTATGGAATAATTGAAATCTCCTTCATTTAAGAATGGAGATTTCTTTAAAAAGTTTAAAAAACTAGTTTAACCCAAAATTCTTAGTTTAAAAATAAATAATAAAAGGGAATTGGGAATTGAATACATAGATGGTGAAGATACAGCAAGTTAGTTTCAGAGAGAAAAAATGGAACAAGATGAGTAATTATTATTTTATGGGAGTTTAGAGGAAGACTGGGAGTACAGATAGAGTTGGATGAACTGGTTATTTGGTATGCATATGCTACACATTAATGTTATCAGTGGCTTAACACTGATGAAGTGCATCCTCTGACACAGCTATGGAAACCAAATAAACTTCAATCTACTTACCTCCTTGAAGTTATCCTCTAATTTTCTCTTCTTGCTAGACTTGAATTTGGTAGCTTTTGAGGCGGAGAAAAAAGAACACCAAAAGGTTCATAAAGAACACATAGCTGCCCAACGTCAACACAAAGCCTACCACAAGACCTGCAGGTAATGGTAACACATTACAATATTATTTCAATATCAGCTTCTTAGTGCTTTATATACCAGACAATAATAAATCTTGTAATTAAAAAAATCATATTGTATTATGAAGCTGGCTTTTATGTACAGTGTAACCCCGAGTTTTGGCCGTAATCCGTTCCAGGAGCTAGGCCTAAAGTCGAAGCGGCCGAAAGTCGAGCAATATTTCCCATAAGAAATAATGTAAATACAATTAATCCGTTCAGACACCCAAAATATTCACAAAAATAAATTTTTTAAAGATTAACTAGTATAGGTTTACATACAGAACAGATAAATATATAAAAAGTAATAAATTTAAAATTAAACATTTAAAATAACATTTACTTACCTTTATTGAAGAGACTTGCTGGCATCTGGAAGACAGGTAGGATGAGAGGAAGGGAGCACTCATTGTTTGGAAGGAAACCCCCTCCATAAGGACATCAGGTAACAAGTCCCTCTCTGGGGTTACTTCCTTCTTTGTCTGTTAACCCTTTGGGGTCGACAGCCTTCTTGGAAACATGTTCTCAGGGTCGAAAATTTTTGGAAAAAAAAATTCTTATGAAATGATAAGAGAATCTTTTCCGATCATAATGCCACCAAAATTATATAATTTGATCGAAAACTAACGGAATTATGCTTCGCAAAGTTAGCGGTATCGATGACATTTACGCATCGGCGATTTCGCCCATTTTGAGCATTATTTTCGGCAAATTCCAATGTTTCAGTCTACTAAAATTATAGATATTTCGCTAGAACTCCATTTCTTCTATCGAGTGAGTACAAGAAACCGCCTATTTACTAATTTCAACTACCCAAAATAGTGGTCAGAAAAGGGCAATTTGGCCAATTTCACACAAATTTCAAACGATGCCAATTTCAAAATAGGGTCCAGAATAAACAAGGCAGACATTCCTGGCACTAAAATAACATCTTCTCTGTTCATTAGTCAAGTCTCCAGGCCCTCTTACATTACTTTTGCTTTTCATTTTGAATTTTTATTCTCACAAAAATAGAAGATTTACTGTTATGTATACAACTGCATCATTGTAAAAATGGTATAAATAATATCAGAGCACTTGTGCATGAATATTAGACTCGCCAGTTGATGTGTATTGACGCATGGTGTGATTTGTTTACTCTGAACATCGTCAAAATCGAACATTTTCGCTATTTTGAGCTCAATTTCAAGGTACTTGTCATTGTCAAACCAATCAAAATCATCTCTATTTCTGTAATATATCTTCCATTCTATCAAATGAGACCAAGAAAAAGAGAATACATCAATAAATACCATACGAAAATAGAATGCAAAGTCGCTGTTTTAAACTAAAAAAACGGTCAGTTTTTTTTTTTCTCATTATGCAGTGTGTGCTGCAGGATTTTTTTTATACTGCACACACTGACCACATAGACCCATTCTTTCATATGTAGGCCTACCAGCCGTTTCCCGCTTAATTTGAGGCCGCTAGAATTTACGCATACTAGTATGGCACCAACCCCTGCTCGTAAAACGTACTAGTACGGCACCGACCCCGAAAGGGTTAATGCCACTAGGACCAGCTTGAGAGTCACTAGACCCCCTGTCGCACAAAATAACTCTCAAGAGTGCTCTGTTTCTGGCGCCTCTTTAAGATGTCCCTAAAATGGGACATTGTTTTGTCACTGAACATGTTGCAGAGATGGGTTGTTTCAGCATGCTCAGGGTGGTATTTCTCCATGAAACTTTGCAACTTATTCCACATTCCACACATGTCCTTAAGCACTGAAGAAGGCACCTCCTTCACTCCCTCTTCTGCCTCTTCCTGTGAAGCAAGTTCCTCAACTGTGGTCTGATGCTGTTCCAGATGAAGCTCTTGCAGCTCGTCAGTGGTTAGCTCTTCCCTGTGGTCGTCCACCAACTCTTCCACATCCTCGCCACTCACCTCCAACCCCAGGGACTTGCCCAATGCCACAATACCTTCCACAACAGGCAGAGGGTGTCAGGGTCAGGGTCAGCCTCAAACCCTTCAAAATCAGTCTGTTGGACACAATCTGACCACAATTGACTCCAAGCAGAGTTCTAAGTCCTGGAAGTTCCTGCTTCCCAAGCCTTACCTATAAGGCTTATGAAGTTGTAGATACTGAAGTGATTCCTCCAGAACTTTCTTAGTGTCAACTCAAGTGTCTGAGGTCACTTCAAAGCACTTTTCAAACACTGCTTTGGTGTACAGTTTTTTTAAGTTAGAAATGACCTGCTTGTCCATGGGCTGGATGAGAGTGGTGTTAGGAGGCAAGAACTTCACTGTGATGAACCTGAAGTCCCTAGACAAAAGGTCTGCCAAGTTTGGAGGATGAGCAGAAGCATTGTCCAGTAACAGGAGGCACTTGAGTGGCAATTTCTTTTCCTGGAGGTATTTTTTCACACTGGGGCCAAACACTTCATGCACCCACTATGAAAATTTGTCTTGTGACCCATGCCCTATTATTAGCTTTCCACAACACACACAATCTATCCTTGATGACATTGTGTTTCTTGAACACACTGGGATTTTCTGAGTGATACACGAGTAAAGGCTTCACTTTAATAACCCCACTAGCGTTAGAACAAAACAAGAGTTAGCCTGTCTTTCATAGGCTTGTGTCCTGGCAGTGCCTTTTCCTCCTGAGTAATGTAGGTCCTGTTTGGCATTTTCTTCCAAAACAGGCCTGTTTCGTCACAATTAAACACTTGTTGGGGTTCGAATTTTTCAGTGTCTATGTACCCCTTAAATTCATTCACAAATTTTTCAGCCGCACGTTTGTCTGAACTGGCTGCCTCACCATGCCTAATCACACTGGGTATGTCACTATGCTTCTTAAATCTGTCAAACCAGCCTCTGCTGGCCTTAAACTCACTAACATCAGCACTGGTTCCAGGCATTTTCTTGACAAGATCTGCATGCAAATGCCTTGCCTTTTCACATATGATGGCCTCGGAAATACTATCACCTGCTTTCTGTTTATTGTTTATCCACACCATCAACAACATCTCAACCTCATCCACTGTTTTTGATCTATTTTTGGCTAACATGTCAACATTTTTTGCAACATCAGCTTCCTTGAGTTCTTTTCTCTTTGCCAGGATAGAAGTGATACAGTAGACCCTCATTTAGCATGACTTTATGTTGTGCGTTTGGGTATAGGCGATTGAAGAATTAGGGCACATTTTTATCTAACACGACGTAAACCTTATATTACGTGATTCGCTGGAGGGAAAAAATTTTGAGCGTATGGTCGCCTGCGTGGGTTAAACCATTGAGTCAGTGGGGAGTCCTACTGCTATCCCCAGCCACCCTCACCCAGCCACGCACCCCTCCCAGCATTCAGTTTCGTTCATACGCGTGCAGGACAACAATAATCGGGAAGCTTGCTGTGTTTATTTACATACATTTTCTCATTTTCACTGCATTTTGATAAATCTGCCAAGCAATCATGGCACCCAGTAAGCATAGAAGTGTTCCAGCAAGTGACAAGAAAAGGTTTAAGCATTCAAGTCTAGGAATTACAAAGAAAATAGAGATATTAAATAAGCTTAAGAGTGGCTCACGTGTGGTTGATATAGTCAGGGCCTATGGCCTTAATGAAGCGTCAGTTCGTACAATTAGGAAGAATGAGGCGAATATATGAGCTTGTGTAATGAATAACCCAAAATGTGACCTCATGAAAAGAATGACACGTAGGTCCCAACAAGTAAATAAAACAGAAAACTTGTTGCTTGAGTGGATCGAACAGAAAACAAAGAAAGGTGCACCACTTAATTTCATCTTAATTAGGAAAAGGCCTTACAGTTGTTTAAAGCAGTGTGTGATAAGGAAGGAAGGCCTGAAAATGAGTGTGTGTTTAGCGCAGGCTGGTTCCACAACATTAAGTTGCATAATAAGTTACATAATATTAAGTTTTCTGGTGAAAGTGCTTCAGCTGATCATACAGCAGCAAGTAATTTCCCTGCTGAATTTCAGGAACTTATTTCTGAGGGTGGCTATGAGCCACATCAAGTGTTTAATGCTGACGAGACAGGTGTTTTCTGGAAGAAAATGCCAACAAGAACTTATATCAGTAAGCAAGAGAAAAGTGCACCGGGCTTCAAGGCAGCAAAGGATCGCTTCACCTTGCTCCTTTGCGGTAATGCATCAGGTGATTTCAAGTGTAAGCCCATGGTTATTTACCGCTCTAAGACTCCTCGTGCTTTGAAAGGTGTGGATAAAAACACCTTACCAGTAATTTGGAGGTCAAACCAGTCAGCATGGATGACAGAGGAAATATTTATTGACTGGTTTAAGCATCACTTTATTCCTGAAGTCAAGTTTTACCTGCACAGCAAGAACCTTGCATTTAAGGCTCTCTTCATTCTTGATAATTCCCGTACTCATCCACAAGCTTTGCTGGATGTGACCCCACATGTAAAAGTTGTATTTTTACCTCCAAATACAACATCTCTGATACAACCACTGGACCGAGGAGTTATTCAGACATTCAAGTGTAACTACACAAAAAAAAATTATAAAAAAACTAGTTGCATCAATGGACTCCAACTCCAACCTGGCAGTACCAAGCTTCTGGAGCAAATTTAACATTGCAGATGCCATCAGCTATGCTACAAGTGCATGGAATGAAGTGCCCAAATCAACATTAAATGCAGGCTGGGAAAGTTATGGCCTTCTGTAGTTAATTCTTTCTCTGGTTTTCCCTTGCTTGAGAGTCAGGTTCAGGAAATTGTTCAGCTGGCAAGGAGATTACCAGGTGATGGTTTTGAAGATATGAATGAAGATGTGAATGAACTCTTAGAAGATGATGATGATGAAGACAGGAGTCCAGAGGAAATGTTGGCAGAGTTCGATGCACAGATACAAGGGAGGAGATAACAGAAGATGAAGAAGAACCTGAAGAAAACAGTCGACATTGAAGCAGTTACGTGAGCAGTTCCATATTACAGTGGTCCCTTGGTTTCGTGCATCTCCAAACTCGAACATTTATGTAAGTGTATTTTCGTAAGTGCTGTTGCAAGTGTATTTTTGGGAGTCTGAAATAGACTAACCTACGGACATTATTTCTTAAGGAAGTAAATTCGTTCGGTAATGGCACTTGAGCAGCATTCTGGAGCAATTTTCGGCGAAAACCGAGGACCACTGTATTGGTAAAGTTGCAGACTTTTTCACTGAAGAGGACCCTGACAAAGCTAGAAGCAGGGCTTTGAAACGGAGTCTAGGCCAGCTGATGACCTTACCATCAGCTGTATAATGTAATGCAGAATAAAAGAGCCCAGAGATCCATTACAGAATTTATGCACACTGCAATACAACCATCGACTTCAGTACCAGAACCTCTACCATCCACTTCTACCGACAACCAACAAGCATCCATCTCAGCCCAGTATGGCCACACCATCCATATCCACTTTTCACAACCATCCACAAACATCATTACACACAATTTAAGGTAAGAAATACTATTATTTCTATTGCATTTGTAGTCTTAAGCAGTAATATATCTCGACAATGAACTACAATTACATATTCGCCTTCAATTATTGCAAGATCTGTTGGTCTAAAAAAACTTGTTTGGCTTTTTGGGGACTCCCAGGAACATAACCCTATTTTTCCCATAAGTTCTTCTAATTATCTAACACGATTTCACCTAACACGATGTTTTCAGGACCTTAACTACCGTGCTAAATGAGGGTCTACTGTAGTAGATTTGTTTTTTCTGTACATCCTGGCAAGCTCCCCCACACGTGCGCCACTCTCATATTTTTCTACTATCTCCTTCAGTTCTATGGTGTTCCTCACTTTCTTTACCACAGGGGTGCCACTAGGAAGTTTCTTTGGACCCATGGTGACTTATTTCACAGTTGCACTCAATAAACAAGCACTAAACAGAATGAATTTATTGTGAAATGTTTGGATGAGCGCACCTCGCCTGCACAGAGAGGCACGCAAGCGCGGACAGGCGGACAGGTCTGGTATGCTGGCCGAAACTCGAGGTTCCACTGTATATACAGCCTCTCCTCACTTAGTAACGTACTCGTTTACTGACGCCTCAAACTTAAGACGGGCTCTCTGACCAGTATTTATATCTAAATAATGTATATTAGAGCTGATTTCCTCTATTCTGTTAATTTCAATATACAGTGGACCCTCGCTATTCGAACACTCCAAAACTCACCCTTTTATGTAAGTTTATTATTGTAAGTGCTTTTATAAGTGTATTTTTGGGGGTCTGAAATGGACTAATCTAATTACATCATTCCTTTTGGCAATAAATTCGTTTGGTAACAGCACTTGAACAGCATTCTGGAATGAGGGTGAGTTTTGGAGTGTTTGAATAGCAAGGGTCCACTGTGAATACACTACTGTATGAACATTTGAAAATATACCAGAAATGTTATAAATGGTGCAAAGGTGACATTAAACAATATCAAAGATGGTTGACACAAACCCACTACCATTATAGAGTGCTCCTCACTTAGTGACGAATTTATTTAACGACATGGTCTTAGGAACGGAACTCCGTCGTTAAGCGAGGAGAGGCAGTGGCACCCAAGCTCTGATATTTTTCTCCAGCCAGAGCCCATCAACGCTTCTATGATGGCATAATTGCAAGTATTACTGCACTAACGCATGTAGAACCCAGAATGACCCAAGAATATCAACAGTGAGACCATCAACTTTAAAAATTGCCGATCTAAGTGGAGACTGCCATTCAAACCCAAGCACAGCCCGCTGCCAGACGAACACCTACCCCAAGCTCTAAGCAACTATAGCTTCTCCGTCTTAACTACAACAACCCCCGTACTACTATGAGACCTAATAACAGAAGAAGCAACAAAAAGAACAGCAAGAAATCACCAAGAACTCGACTATTTCACTTGTCTACCCAGCAGGACGCCGGAGCCTAATCCACCCCCCTCACCACCACCCCAAGCGACTCATCAACAACAACAACAATGACTCTCTCTCACCCTGCTCAACCACCACAACCGAGGCGATGGGACAGCAACAACACCAAATATGACTGAATCTCCCTCAAACCACACTGCCTTCGTAGGATTTGATCCATCTGAAACGATTTCAGGTATGACAAATGATCCTGTCGCTGTTAAGTCGTACATCACCAACCTAACTGTGGAAAACATGCATCTTCGTACAGAAAATATGAATCTTAGTGCAACACTAACTAAACATGAAACTAAGTTAGCTCACCTTGAAAGCAAAATCCTCAGCTTTGAACAGAAGATTAGGTCAGCTGGAATGGCTGATTTTGGCAAGACCCTCCAAACAGTTATAACCAGCCATACAGAACAAATATCATCCTTAAACACGAAGGTGGAAGATGCGGTCAAGGACTGGAAGACCAATATGGACACTCAGCTGAACGAATATTTTACTAACCAAGAAGATAAAACTGAGCAAGATAAGTTATCTGACTCAGTAATAATTAGCAGTTCACTCTTTCCAAGTGAAATAAACCATACCAACTGCAAAGAAGCTACTCTTCAGATCATAAAAGACCACCTACATGAAATAGTGCCAGTGTCAGAGATAAAAGAAACACGATTACTAGGTAACAAAGGTAGAAAACAAAGTGTTATGCTTAGATTTCACACACAAGATAGGAAAAAAGATTTAATAATTACATCCATTAAAGCAAAAAAAGATAATTACATAAATGAGTCTCACAAAAAAATATCAGAACCTCCTATACAGAGTAAGAAAGCTTAACGTCAGAATAAAGATAAAATCCACCAATGCTTCACAAGGGATGGAAAAATTCTAGTAAGGAAAACAAATGTAGGCCGTGTTTACTATATCACGAATGAAAATGAAATGTCCAACTTCCTCCGAGATGCTAATCTTAGAGTCTGAATAACCTCAGTGACCAATTCCTTATACTGCGTTAGTGTAGAATACTAGTAACTACTACCTCACTATATCAAATTTCTCACACAGCAGATAGTGTGACTTAATTTGTCTATTTTGCATTTGAATCAACTACCTCATTATAATTAAAATTAAAATTAAAATTACCATTATCCATTTTCCAACCTCAGCACTATATACAGAATATAATTATTCACTTTATTATTTTTATTATTTTTTTTTATTAACACATCGGCCGATTCCCACCAAGGCAGGGTGGCCCGAAAAAGAAAAACTTTCATCATCATTCACTCCATCACTGTCTTGCCAGAAGGGTGCTTTACACTACAGTTATAAAACTGCAACATTAACACCCCTCCTTTAGAGTGCCGGCACTGTACTTCCCATCTCCAGAACTCAAGTCCGGCCTGCCGGTTTCCCTGAATCCCTTCATAAATGTTACTTTGCTCACACTCCAACAGCACGTCAAGTATTAAAAACCATATGCCTCCATTCACTCCTATCAAATACGCTCACACATGCTTGCTGGAAGTCCAAGCCCTCGCACACAAAACTTCCTTTACCCCTCCCCCCAACCTTTCCTAGGCCGACCCTACCCCGCCTTCCCTCCACTACAGATTTATACACTCTCGAAGTCACTCTGTCTCGTTCCATTCTCTCTACATGTCCAAACCACCTCAACAACCCCTCCTCAGCTCTCTGGACAATCGTTTTGGTAATCCCGCACCTCCTCCTAATTTCCAAACTCGAATTCTCTGCATTATATTCACACCACACATTGACCTCAGACATGACATCTCCACTGCCTCCAGCCTTCTCCTCGTTGCAACATTCATCACCCATGCTTCACACCCATATAAGAGCGTTGGTATAACTATACTCTCATACATTCCCCTCTTTACTTCCATGGACAAGGTTCTTTGTCTCCACAGACTCCAAGTGCTCCACTCACCCTTTTCCCCTCATCAATTCTATGATTCACCTCATCCTTCATAGACCCATCCCGACATGTCCACTCCCAAATATCTGAATACATTCACCTCCTCCATACTCTCTCCCTCCAATCTGATATCCAATCTTTCGTCACCTATTCTTTTTGTTATCCTCATCACCTTACTCTTTCCTATATTCACTTTCAATTTTCTTCTTTTACACACCCTACAAATTCATCCACCAACCTCTGCAGCTTCTCTTCAGAATCTCCCAAAGCACAGTGTCATCAGCAAAAAGCAACTGTGACAACTCCCACTTTGTATTTGCTTCTTTATCTTTTAGCCCAACACCTCTTGCCAAGACCCTCGCATTCACTTCTCTTACAACCCCATCTATAAATATATTGAACAACCACGGTGACATCACACATCCTTGTCTAAGGCCCACTTTTACTGGGAAATAGTCCCTTCCCTCCTACACACTCTAACCTGAGCCTCACTATCCTCATAAAAACTCTTCACTGCTTTCAGTAACCTTCCTCCTATTCCATACACCTGCAACATCTGCCACATTGCCCCCTATCTACCCTATCATACGCCTTTTCCAAATCCATAAATGCCACAAAAACATCTTTACCCTTATCCAAATACTGTTCACCTATATGTTTCACTGTAAACACTTGGTCTACACACCCCTACCTTTCCTAAAGCCCCCTTGTTCATCTGCTATCCTGCTTTCTGTTTTACTCTTAATTCTTTCAATAATAACTCTACCATACACTTTACCAGGTACACTCAACAGACTTATTCCCTATAATTTTTGCACTCTCTTTTGTCCCTTTGCCTTTATACAAAGGAACAATACACGCTCTCTGCCAATCCCTAGGTACCTTACCCTCTTCCATACATTTATTAAATAATAGCACCAACCACTCCAAAATTATATCCCCACCTGCTTTAACATTTCTATCTTTATCCCATCAATCCCAGCTGCCTTACCCCTTTCATTCTACCCACTGCCTCACGAACTTCCCCTACACCCACAACTGGCTCTTCCACACTCCTACAAGATGTTATTCCTCCTTGCCCTACACACGAAATCACAGCTTCCCTGTCTTCATCAACATTTAACAAATCCTCAAAATATTCTCTCCATCTTCCCGATACCTCTAACTCTCCATTTAATAACTCTCCTCTCCTATTTTTAACTGTCAAATCCATTTGTTCTCTAGGCTTCCTCAACTTATTAATCTCATATAAAGTATATTAGTAATCACTTTAATTTATTAAAAAAAATTTAAAACCTTTTTTTTTTTTTACTACTAGTATAGTTATTTTCCTCATTTAAGTGCTTTCACTATTTAATAACAACTACCTCTATGTATTTGTCTATTCTTTGATTACTTTTTTGCCATATAATTTTATTTTTATATACCTCTATGTATTTGTCTATTCTTTGATTACCTTTTTGCCATATAATTTTATTTTTTATTTTTAAATACATACAGTATTTGCTTTTTATCCATATTTCCAACCTCATTGCTTAAAATTTGTTTCAAGCCATTTTTTACTATTAATATATTTTACTTTTGTACACTTAAGCACAAGTATATTATACTATAATAGTTCTTTACTTTCATTTATTTATTTTGCCTTTAATAAATTCTAAAATCAAAACTAGAGCAATACTGAATCTAAATAATTGTTCCAAAATAACTTAATATAAGTCATAGTTTTGGCGTAAGATAAACAAGTTAAGAAAGCCTAGGGAACAAAAGGATTTGTCAGTTAAAAACAGAGTAGGGGAGTTAGTAGATAGGGAGCTGGAGGTATTGGGTAGATGGCGGGAATATTTTGAGGAACTTTTAAATGTCGATGAAGAAAGGGAGGCGGTAATTTCATGTACTGGCCAGGAGGTACAACATCGTTTAGGAGTGAAGAAGAGCAGGATGTGAGTGTGGGGAGGTGCGTGAGGCATTACGTAGAATGAAAGGGGGTAAAGCAGCTGGAATTGATGGAATCATGACAGAAATGTTAAAAGCAGGGGGGGATATAGTGCTGGAGTGGTTGGTATTTTTGTTTAATAAATGTATGAAAGAGGGGAAGGTACCTAAGGATTGGCAGAGAGCGTGTATAGTTCCTTTATATAAAGGGAAGGGTGACAAAAGAGATTGTAAAAAAATTTTTTTTTTTTTTTTTATTAACACATCGGCCGATTCCCACCAAGGCAGGGTGGCCCGAAAAGAAAAACTTTCATCATCATTCACTCCATCACTGTCTTGCCAGAAGGGTGCTTTACACTACAGTTATAAAACTGCAACATTAACACCCCTCCTTTAGAGTGCCGGCACTGTACTTCCCATCTCCAGAACTCAAGTCCGGCCTGCCGGTTTCCCTGAATCCCTTCATAAATGTTACTTTGCTCACACTCCAACAGCACGTCAAGTATTAAAACCATATGCCTCCATTCACTCCTATCAAATACGCTCACACATGCTTGCTGGAAGTCCAAGCCCTCGCACACAAAACTTCCTTTACCCCTCCTCCAACCTTTCCTAGGCCGACCCCTACCCCGCCTTCCCTCCACTACAGATTTATACACTCTGAAGTCACTCTGTCTCGTTCCATTCTCTCTACATGTCCAAACCACCTCAACAACCCCTCCTCAGCTCTCTGGACAATCGTTTTGGTAATCCCGCACCTCCTCCTAATTTCCAAACTCCGAATTCTCTGCATTATATTCACACCACACATTGACCTCAGACATGACATCTCCACTGCCTCCAGCCTTCTCCTCGTTGCAACATTCATCACCCATGCTTCACACCCATATAAGAGCGTTGGTATAACTATACTCTCATACATTCCCTCTTTACTTCCATGGACAAGGTTCTTTGTCTCCACAGACCCGAAGTGCTCCACTCACCCTTTTCCCTCATCAATTCTATGATTCACCTCATCCTTCATAGACCCATCCGCCGACATGTCCACTCCCAAATATCTGAATACATTCACCTCCTCCATACTCTCTCCCTCCAATCTGATATCCAATCTTTCGTCACCTATTCTTTTGTTATCCTCATCACCTTACTCTTTCCTATATTCACTTTCAATTTTCTTCTTTTACACACCCTACCAAATTCATCCACCAACCTCTGCAGCTTCTCTTCAGAATCTCCCAAAGCACAGTGTCATCAGCAAAAAGCAACTGTGACAACTCCCACTTTGTATTTGCTTCTTTATCTTTTAGCCCAACACCTCTTGCCAAGACCCTCGCATTCACTTCTCTTACAACCCCATCTATAAATATATTGAACAACCACGGTGACATCACACATCCTTGTCTAAGGCCCACTTTTACTGGGAAATAGTCCCTTCTCTCCTACACACTCTAACCTGAGCCTCACTATCCTCATAAAAACTCTTTCACTGCTTTCAGTAACCTTCCTCCTATTCCATACACCTGCAACATCTGCCACATTGCCCCCTATCTACCCTATCATACGCCTTTTCCAAATCCATAAATGCCACAAAAACATCTTTACCCTTATCCAAATACTGTTCACCTATATGTTTCACTGTAAACACTTGGTCTACACACCCCTACCTTTCCTAAAGCCCCCTTGTTCATCTGCTATCCTGCTTTCTGTTTTACTCTTAATTCTTTCAATAATAACTCTACCATACACTTTACCAGGTACACTCAACAGACTTATTCCCTATAATTTTTGCACTCTCTTTTGTCCCCTTTGCCTTTATACAAAGGAACAATACACGCTCTCTGCCAATCCTAGGTACCTTACCCTCTTCCATACATTTATTAAATAATAGCACCAACCACTCCAAAATTATATCCCCACCTGCTTTTAACATTTCTATCTTTATCCCATCAATCCCAGCTGCCTTACCCCTTTCATTCTACCCACTGCCTCACGAACTTCCCTACACCCACAACTGGCTCTTCCACACTCCTACAAGATGTTATTCCTCCTTGCCCTACACACGAAATCACAGCTTCCTGTCTTCATCAACATTTAACAAATCCTCAAAATATTCTCTCCATCTTCCCGATACCTCTAACTTCCATTTAATAACTCTCCTCCTATTTTTAACTGTCAAATCCATTTGTTCTCTAGGCTTCCTCAACTTATTAATCTCATTCCAAAACTTTTTCTTATTTTCAACAAAATTTGCTGATAACATCTCACCCACTCTCTCATTGCTCTCTTTTACATTGCTTCACCACTCTTTAACCTCTCTTTTCTCTCCATATACTCTTCCCTCCTTGCATCACTTCTACTTTGTAAAAACCTCTCATATGCTAACTTTTTCTCCCTTACTACTCTCTTTACATCATCATTCCACCAATCGCTCCTCTTCCCTCCCGCACCCACTCGCCTGTAACCACAAACTTCTGCTGAACACTCTAACACTACATTTTTAAATCTACCCCATACATTTTCGACCCCATTGCCTACACTCTACTAGCCCATCTATCCTCCAATAGTTGTTTATATCTTACCCAAACTGCCTCCTCTTTTAGTTTATAAACCTTCACCTCTCTTTTACTTACTGATTCTATTTTCCTTGTATCCCATCTACCTTTTACTCCCACTGTAGCTATAACTAAAAAGTGATCTGATATATCTGTAGCCCCTCTATAAACATGTACATCCTGAAGTCTACTCAACAGTCTTTTATCTACCAATACATAGTCCAACAAACTACTGTCATTACCCCTACATCATATCTTGTATACTTATTTATCCTCTTTTTCTTAAAATATGTATTACCTATAACTAAACCCCTTTCTATACAAAGTTCAATCAAAGGGCTCCCATTATCATTTACACCTGGCACCCCAAACTTACCTACTACACCCTCTCTGCATGTTTCTCCCACTTTAGCATTTAGGTCCCCTACCACAATTACTCTCTCATTTGGTTCAAAAGTTCCTATACATTCGCTTAACATCTCCCAAAATCTCTCTCTCCCTCTACACTCCTCTCTTCTCCAGGTGCATACACGCTTATTATGACCCACTTTTCGCATCCGACCCTTATTTTAATCCACATAATCCTTGAATTTACACATTTATATTCCCTCTTTTCCTTCCATAACTGATCCTTCAACATTATTGCTACCCCTTCCTTAGCTCTAACTCTCTCAGATACTCCTGACTTAATCCCATTTATTTCTCCCCACTGAAACTCGCCTACCCCCTTCAGCTTTGTTTCGCTTAGGGCCAGGACATCCAACTTCTTTTCATTCATAACATCGGCAATCATCTCTTTCTTATCATCCGCACTACATCCACGCAAAATTATAGGGGAATAAGTTTACTGAGTCCTAGGTAGTAGGTTGGTAGACAGCAACCGCCCAGAGAGGTACTACCATCCTGCCAAGTGAGTGTAAACCAAAAGCCTGTAATTGTTTTACATGATGGTAGGATTGCTGGTGTCTTCTTTCTGTCTCATAATCATAATCATAATCATGTCTTGTTACTTCTACTTACACTTAGGTCACACTATACATTCATGTACAAGCATATACACACCCCTCTGGGTTTTCTTCTATTTTCTTACTAGTTCTTGTTCTTATTTCCTCTTATCTCCATGGGGAAGTGGAACAGAATTCTTCCTCCGTAAGCCATGCGTGTCGTAAGAGTCGACTAAAATGCCGGGAGCAAGGAGCTAGTAACCCCTTCTCCTGTATATATTACTAAAGTTAAAAAGAGAAACTTTTGTTTTTCTCTTTGGGCCACCCCACCTTGGTGGGAAACGGCCGACTTGTTGAAAGAAGAAGTCATAGTAATTATTCCAACCAGTTCACTTAGCTAGTGCAATACTGAACATAAATATTTGTTCCATAATTACTTAATACTAGTCATAGTAATTATTCCAACAAGCTCAATTAGCTAGTTAAATAGTAAATCATCAACATTGTAAATATATCCTAAATCTCTGTGACTTATGTTCCATTGTTATAAGTCTAGTTCTTAATCTAGTATCATATTATTAACCCTTTCAGGGTCCAAGGGGGGTCTCCGAATCTCGTTCTCAGGATCCATGAATTTCAAAAAAAAAAAAAAATTATTTTTTCTTATGAAATGATAGTTTTTTTTTTTCTAAATCTAATAGGCTAAAAAATACATTTTTGCGATCAATACTCACCGAGATATAGAGATTTGAAGTTGGCGAAAATGGAGCCGGTGTCGGCAACATCGCCGACTGCCGGTCACCCGGTAATATTTTTTTTTCTTTCTTGGACTTCTTTTCTGATCGAATTTTGTTTTTTTTGTTGCAAATAACTTTTATGGCCTGTGAGACCAATATAAGTGCTGTTTTTCAAATATTCACTCGCTATTTATTACACAATATTCACATGAAGTTTCTTTCACTAATTTGTTTACACAATG